>WKFP01015302.1:2340463-2399430 GCA_011057875.1 Pterocles orientalis | reverse complement strand
CCCCCCCCCCCCCCCCCCCGCTTTATTTTCATCTGGAAAAGGTATTTTCTTCCTATCTTGTGCTGTTCATTATTTTCACTGCAACATTTTCCTGCCTTTCCAAGGTTGCAATTAAGTCCTACATTTAACTGTAACATCTAAGACCTATTGTTAAGACTGTCTTGGTTCTCTCACTCTTCATTGTTTCAGAAGATACCCTCGTACTATGAGATAACTAGTTCTGTCTCCATGCTTTGTAAACAGTCTGAAACACAATTCAAGAATTTACTTAATATATAATATATTTCCAGTATCAGCCGACACTATTACGTTCAAGGCCCACAGAAGCAAAAAATGTAAGTACTTAACCTCAGGTTGGGTCTCTAAAGACAGTTATAGAATAAATAGTTAAGGCTTGTTTGAAAATTGGTGTTTGTTCCCGAAGTCTGTCAAACCTTTCAGTATTTGACTATTAAACAACAGTAGTACTCAAAGCCTTGTATACGTCCTAAAGGGTTTGATGATACATACTACTTTAGCTAAACTGGTAGAAGTACACATTTCTAACCTGCCACTAAAGGCAATACAACTTAACTTCCATCAGCACATTTGGCAGATATACTGTTAAACTACTTACTCTTTCCCCACCCAGACCCCCAATCAAAACAGAAAAGTCTCAAGTGCATGTAATCTGAAATTTTACCAGAGTAAAGGTATAGGACTGAGAAAATGCCATCCTAACCAGCAAGTACGAGAAAAGTGCAGATACCAGACCTACATATTTTCTGTTCCATTTTAAGGTTGTATTCCCCACTCCTAGAGCTATTCAAAGCTTGACTGACCAATGTCCTGAGTAGCTTGATTTAATGTTGAAGTTAACTCTGCTTGAGCAGGGGTTGTGTAAGATTACCTCCTGAGGTCCTAAATCAAAGTACCCCCCATAAATAAAAATGGAAACTAGATCCTAAAAAAATCCTAAACTGTGTAATGCTCAGCAAAGGTAGTACTGATTTTTGCAAATCTTAATGAGATGTATATCCCAAGTTCACTATTAACCCAGGCAAGCTTACTTTTCAGAGACTTTATAGCCTTCATTGGTAGTCACTGCTTTGTATTTCACATTCCCTTTGGTCCGCTCCAACTCATCACGCCAATCCTCAAGAGTATCAAACATCACAGTTTGGTTTCTTCCATCTGTAACACATCAGTAATATTAACTTTGCAGACGACCAAGAATTCTGACATGAAAGCATTCCTAAATAAAGTAATTTTCATTAAGGTAAACAAGCAAAACCTCATGCTGAAAAAGCCTCGAGTCAAAGATAAAATGCCTTTGTACAACACACTGCTTCTTTCTGATCTTTAACAAACCTTTTCTCAAATACTGCTTTAACCAATAACTTCAGGAACAGTTTCTTACAGGAACTAACCAGTTCCTCCAGAACTTCCATACAGTCGATGCTGTCCTCACAACCAGCCTAAAACTCATGATGCTGTGCAGCAAATACCATTGTACACTAGTGCAGCTGAGCGGCATCTAATAGATACTTCAATGTACAATTAACAATCATACCAAAAGCTTTTCTGTAATTCAGATATTGCAGTTCATTTAAAGTTCATTCTTTCATCATGGGAAGGAGTTCTGCATTAATAGAACATTTCAGACACCTGATAAGAGCAGAAGATTGATTTACAGCAGAAAATTGACTACAGCAATTCAGTCTTAATCATTTCAACTGAGGACTTTTCCTGTATTTCTATTTAGCCACCTCAGCAACAGTTACAACAGCAGGTTGATTTAAACTCAGATCCTGTATAATAACCGTATAATTTATGGAGTAAGGCCAATTGTTTTAGACACCTGTCATAATTAAGTATTCCGCAAAATCAGCTAACACTGAAATACCAGAGCTAAAATTTCCACAGAAGATACAACTGCAAGTTGAAATTCTCTACTGTAAGAAGGTAGATGAAATATTTACAGATGGAAATAGAACATTATGAGCTCTAAGGGTATCAGACTATAAGAGGCATAAAACCCAGTTTCTAAAGTCTACTTGGTTTGTTCCGTAACAACTTCTTAAAGAATGAGATTTAGGCATTTATTGAGATAGTTATTAAAATATGAAGCAATTCTGGCACAACACTTCAAAGCTGCTATAAACACTAGGCTTCTTCCACATTTGTTTAGTCTCTACCTAGAAAAATCTTTCTGATGTTTGTAGTATAAACAGAACACCAGTTACAGATGAAGCCTCTAGAAACTACCCGAGCCAGCAACACGCACTTGCAAAGGTGGCCAGAATATTCTTGGGCCGCACTAGGAAAACTATTGGCTACAAGCTGAATGAGGTGGTTGTTCTCAGCTCAGCACTGGTGAAGCCATGCCTGGAGTGCTGTGTCCAGTGCTGGGCTCCCCAGTACAAGACAGGCACTGGCCTGCTGGATCAAGTCCACTGAAGGCCCACTGAGATCATTAAGAGAGACAGAGCTAGGATCATTCAGCCTGGAGGACAGAAGGCTCAGCAAACACACAGAGGGGCAAGAAATCTTTCCAGTGTATGAACACCTGACTGGGGGCAGAAGCAGGGGAGGGGATCTAGACTCACAGGTATCCAGTGACACAACAAAAGGCAGTGTGCACAAGCTGAGCTACAGCAAATCCCATTTAAAAGTAATAAACTTTTTTACTATGAGAATGGTCAAATAAGGAAAGAGACTGTCCAGAAAGGTTGTGGAATCTCAGTCCTTGGAGAAATTCAAAACCCAAACAGACATGACCCTGATAAGCTTCCTGTAGTTAACCCTACTCTAAACATGGGGAGATGGACAGGAACACAACTAAAGGATCTCCAGAGGTTTCTTCTAACCTCCACGATTCTGTAATTCCATAACATATTTTTATAAGTGTACTATTAATACCTTGGGTACATCAAAACTTCCCTCTGTGAAAGGAACAGGCAGGAAGAACTTCTATAGGTATGTCAGCAATAAAAGGAGGACTAGGGAAACTGTGGGCCCCCTCCGGAAGAAAGCAGGAGACTTAGTGACCCAGGATGTAGAGAAGGCTGAGGTACTTAACGAGTTCTTTACCTCAGTCTTCACTGGCAAGAGCTCGAGCCACACTGCCCAAGTTGTAGAAGGCAAAGGCAGGGACTGGGAGAAGGAAGAACTGCCAGCTGTAGGAGAAGATCAGGTTCGAGACCATCTAAAGAACCTGAAGGTGCACAAGTCCATGGGACCTGATGAGATACATCCACGGGTCCTGAGGGAACTGGCAGACGAGGTTGCCAAACCACTATCCATCATATTCAAGAAGTCGTGGCACTCTGGTGAAGTTCCCGCAGAATGGAAAAGGGGAAACATAACCCCCATTTTTAAAAAAGGAAATAGAGAAGACCCGGGAAACTACAGGCCAGTCAGTCTCACCTCTGTGCCTGGCAAGATCATGGAGCAGATCCTCCTGGAATCTATGCTAAAGCACGTGGAAAACAAGCAGGTTACTGACGACAACCAACACGGCATTACCAAAGGAAAATTGTGCCTGATGAACGACAGAGCCACGGCGCTGGTGGATAGAGGAAGGGCAACTGACATTATCTACCTGGACTTGTGCAAAGCTTTTGACACTGTCCCACATGACATCCTTGTCTCTAAGCTGCAGGGACATGGATTTGACGGAAGGACCACTCGCTGGATAAGGAACTGCCTAGACAGCCACACTCAAAGCGTGGTGGTCAATGGCTCAACGTCCAAGTGGAGACCAGTGACAAGAGGTGTTCCACAGGGGTCAGTACTGGGACCAGTGTTGTTTAACATCTTTGTTGGAGACATGGACAGTGGGATGGAGTGCACCCTCAGCAAGTTTGCCGATGACACCAAGCTGTGTGGTGTGGTGGACACGCTGGAGGGAAGGGATGCCATCCAGAGGGACCTTGACAGGCTGGAGAAGTGGGACCATGCAAACCTCATGAAATTTAACAAGGCCAAGTGCAAGGTCCTGCATGTGGGTCGAGGCAATCCCAAGCACAAATACAGGCTGGGCAGAGAATGGAGAGAGAGCAGCTCTGAGGAGAAGGACTTGGGGGTATTGGTGGATGAGAAGCTCAACATGAGCCGGCAGTGTGCGCTTGCTGCGCAGAAACCCAACCGTGTCCTGGGCTGCATCAAGAGAAGCATTAGCAGCAGGTCAAGGGAGGTGATGCTCCCCCTCTACTCTGCTCTTGTGAGACCCCACCTGGAGTACTGTGTTCAGATGCGGGGCCCCCAACATAAAAAAGACATGGACCTGTTGGAGAGAGTCCAGAGGAGAGCCACAAAATTAATCAGAGGGCTAGAGCACCTCCCTTATGAGGACAGGCTGAAAAAGTTGGGGTTGTTCAGCCTGGAGAAGAGAAGGCTCCAAGGAGACTTAATAGCAGCCTTCCAGTACCTGAAGGGGGCCTACAGGAGAGATGGGGAGGCACTCTTTATCAGGGAGTGTAGTGAGAGGACAAGGGGTAACGGGTATAAGCTAAAAGAGGGTAAATTTAGACTAGACATTAGAAGAAATTTTTCACTGTGAGGGTGGTGAGACACTGGAACAGGTTGCCCAGAGAAGCTGTGGATGCCCCATCCCTGGAGGTGTTCAAGGCCAGGCTGGATGAGGCTTTGAGCAACCTGGTCTAGTGGAGGGTGCCTCTGCCCATGGCAGGGGGGTTGGAACTTCATGATCTTTAAGGTCCCTTCCAACCCAAACCATTCTATGATTCCTGGTGGACAAAGAATCAGGTTCCTATTTCAAAAGAGCACTATTATTTCAGCTGAAGTCTGAACTACAAAATGCTAGAAAGTGTACTGACAGCTATTTGTCTTGAACTTTGCAGCTTACTGTCTTATTCAGCCAAGTTCACTCAAGTGGGAAGATTATGTAATATGTTAGCTATAAGAGGAAGTCATATGTCCACTGGAGTCTTGCTATGCAAACCTATGCTTTTTTTGCAGTTGCCTGGGAGATGCAGTTTGCTTGCAAATAAGAGCAAAAAGGGAAATACTTTGTCAGATGCCACTGAAAATGTAATAATTTAAGAATTAAAATCAGAAGTTTGGTTAACTGCAATAGTACATAAAATATACATTGATGAAATAAGCAAAATACATTCTAGATGAGAGCACTCTAGTCAGAAGCACGTAAAAAGCATTTGCACATATTGGTCACAACAGATTTTCAATTCAGTGATGCTACTCTTGTTCAGAAAATTTCTGTGCCTCTCAATGTAGCTGCACAGAAACCAGTAGCAGACAATTTAAAGATTCTTAGCAACAAGTGTAACAATGCATAACAAGAGAAAAATTAATCTTCTGAGGCTATCTGCCAGCAGGGCAGAGTCATAACCCAAGCGCAAACTCAGCTACTAAGTGTCCCAGGCTGCTTAGGAAACTAACAGTATGCAACAAATACAACTCAAAAATAGAAAAATATTTACCTATGTTGTTTGGGGCAGCTGATGCATAAGAGAACAGAAACAAGCGTTTAAGCAGCTTAGGAGTCTGGCTATGATGAACTATACCACTGACGATCTAGGAAAGGACCAAAAATTAACATCCAAACACACACTGAGACTGTCAGTCTAAAAAGCTTCATATGTTTTTTTTTTACCCCCCTCCCCCAAAATTTAAACAAAACTGTTCAAAAGGTTCCATCCCCAACAGCTGAAACCTGACTTTTAGAAAGCCTTCTCCATTGTCTGCAAGACACTGTACCTACTTAATTAAAAGTATTATATCTGTTCAACTTCCAGAATGACTCTTATTATTTAATTAAAGGCCCTAGTCTGGAGCTCAGATTAACCTGTCAAAAGAGTCGAAGTTATGAGGAAAATAAATGCTTTCATATGAAAAAAGGCTGAAGTCTAAAATTTAATACAATTATATCACAAACAGAACAGCTTCACAGGTTTGCCTGAGCTGAAGCTAATTTCATGCAGTACTCTCAAGGTCCACTTTTCTTCAAAGAGCCAGTGCATCTTATGCTATACATAAGATGTTTAATGAGTAAGGTTAGCTAGGAATCAAAGTCTGTCTCTCTCAATTGGGAATAATCAGAAAACACTTCAAGTTTAAGGGATCTCTCAGGGTCAATTTCATCCTTCTCTCATCCTCACAACTAAACACCCAACACTAAGCTTAAAAAAGAAAAACAAATTAAGTTACTATACTTACTCTTTTCACTTCCTCTTCTTTTGTGTATCTCAGACAGAACTGAAATACTCTAAGGTCTTTACAGTAGATAATTAGCTTCTCTGGGTATTTTCTCAGTTGTCCAGTTAAAAGTTTCTTTTTCTCATCATAAACTGCAAAATTAAAAATGTTCAAGTAAATAGCAAAAAGAACTTTGCCATCAGTTGACAAAGCTATCCCTGCTTGCCTTTTCAAGTCACAGGAAACTAATTCAAACCCAAGTTTTAGCAAGTCAAAACAAGGATCCTACAACAGTCCGGCAAGTTCTTGTGCTAACTGCACAAGAAAACACCCAGGTTTTTTTTTTTTGTTTTTTGTTTGTTTTTTTTTTAAACCTACTCAAACTACTTCCTGCAAGGTAGAAATGAAACTTGCAGCAACACAGCTGCTCAGTGATTATTTCTGTTCACATTCTGACATTCATAGTAAGTTCAAAGACTCGAGATGGATAAAGAACAAAATTCAGGAGTTTTGCCTGAGGGAAAGTCCCCAAACAGAGATCATTCTATGTACCTTAAAAAAAAGGAACTTTTTAACCACGACAAATTCCCCAAGAGAGCCCTTTGTTCACTTCTGTTTGAGGATATATCACTTCACAAATCCAAACGCTGCCAGCTAGGCCACACTTATGAAACCAAATACTGTGTCATAACCAGTTGTCTCCATTGTCTCCCCCTAGTCCACTCCTTCACAAATCCACACCACCATTCATAAATACTGAGTACTCTAATACTAGTCCAAAGTCAGGCTTCTCAAGAAAGCCTTCCCCACTACTTACAAATTACTACCTCCATTCTTGTTTGCCTTTTTCAGCAATACAAGCATACCTGTGAGTCTCACCGCAAAGCACTCATTGATTTACTTGTAAAATAAAGCCTTGTTTTCTAGCTCCTTTAATATTCTGAAGACGTCATGTATCTCATAAAACAAAGTTCCCTTAGACAAAAGAAAAGGTATTTTTTGGCAATTTGGTACCCGTAGTGCTCTGCAGTGCTATTGCTCAAATGAAGTGAATACCTCCATATTTATAGAAACAGTTGATACACTTCTGCACCAATCTTAATCAGGGACTATGCACAATACACTCTTCTTTGCTTTCAATCACGGCACTTTGAAGGAATTGCTTTGTTTGTGCCAGCAAGATAATTAATCAAAATGTAGCTTTGACAAGCTTGAGGGATAAGACTAGGTTCTGATAGATCTCTTATCTGTCATTACATCATTAAATATAACTGCAGCTGTTTTTCCCAGACTACCCAATCCTAGTTTCCAAAGGGACAACACTATCACTTTTCTAGAAAGGATGTACATGTACAGACAAAGAACATCAGCACTATAAGACACTTTGAAGTGTGAGGCACATTAAACCAAGAAGAGAAAGCTGACCTACCTCCATAGATTTGATCTACACATTGCAGGGTTATGTCATTTTCTCCTACAATCTTATTCTTAAATTGTGGCTCCTAGAACATAAAGAAAATTCTTAGAAACGTCCCACTTCTAGGCAGTAGCACCTTATCACAAACAAAAGTTGTATTCAGTACATATTTTAATATCAGGATTACTTCTTATTCTTATAAACTGTGTAAGGCAGAACACTGAAGAACAGTTATTGAGATATAGGCAGATGCAGGTTACGCAGGCATAGTTTATACACGGCAGATTCAGTTTTATATAGTTTCAAATAGCTTCAAAGCATGCATTTCTACTGAGAGTCACTTTTCAAACTGGAATCACTGCAGTAAACAGGAAATACAGTAACGATGTAATCCAAGCTCCTTTATGACAAGTTTCCTTGCTATGGGAACCTGGCAGGAAATAGAGAGTCTCTTAGAAGAATAAGTATGCCAAGAATATTCTAACATAACAGCCAGATTTATCACTGGGTAAAATGAAGACACATGCAATCCAATTCTCATATCTACTGTTTTGCCAAACTTTAAGTGATTTGGGGCTCCCTTCACTTTTATGATTCCATGAGTTCAGAATTAAAAGTCACACTGAAGTGATACCATGATTAAACATTGTTATGTGACGTATCGTTACCAGAAGGCTGATGTACACTACACCACCAAATTACATTTTACATTAAGACATCCGTGAACAGAGCTAACTTCATTGAAGTTATTTCAAAGTCCGTACAACTCTGAATCAGGTGGCTAATACTGAACTTTTGTTAAGAGAAATACAGTTGACTTGGCATGCTATAAAGCCCAAGATTTAAAGTTGGTGATGGGACAGAAACTAGCACGGTTACTACCAACTTCAGCATAAATCTCATGTGATCTGTGGAAAGGGCACTGCAGCTTTCTCCCAACTAATTGCAGAAAGTCCTAAAATCCATATTTATCTGCAGAAGCCTTAGTTTAACATTTAAGCTCCTGGAAATTTTACCCCAAGGAACTTCAACTACAAACAATGTGTGTCAAATCATTCTTCTTCACTGTCAAGATCACCTTGCACTTGAGAGCCATATACTAGGGTCTCCTTAACTTTTATCACCTAAATGAACCAGGCCATTTCAGATGCTTAAGCACATCAGAAAAGGTGTGGCATCACCATTTCCCTTCGAGAGCTCAATTTGAGCACCTAAAACAAAGGAAACAAGATTCAACTTATTTCCAAGATTTGGGTACTTTTTAGCTTTTTAAATGTTTGCCAGCTCAACAGTATGATGTTTTTAAATCTTTGCAGTCAACACCTTCGAATGGAATAATACTGGGCTTTACTGAGACACACAATTATCTAGAGCATTTCCACTAAATATTAGTTTACTCAGTCTTGTGCAGCCCTGAAACAGTTCTGCAGATGTAGATCAAAGTTAAGGCAGACAGATGTTATACAACATTAGAAGTACATTTGACATTCACACTTTTGCAATTGCTACTAGATAAGCAGCCAGAAACCAGGTTTAAACAAACTGTTGATTTAATTTTCAAAACAGTTCATTAAGTTAAGCTTCACAAAATTACCAACTGAAGGTAAAAAGATTTATAAACTATGTCTAATGTAAGTGTCCACATACAGGCTTGCACCATTTTTACTTAAAATTGTCATTAGAGCTTGAGGAAGGATCTGCACAGACCAAGCAAATGCAGACTGATAAAATTAGTCTGCACCCATTAAAACATTTTTATAAATCTATATTAATTCTGTATCCTTATATAGGGGAAAGAGATGATTATTTAGTCAGAGAGACTATGCCTTCAGAGCCTATTTGGTCATAATTAGAAGACTTGTCTTCCTACATTTTCATCTGAAGCAGAATCATCAAGGAAAGCAATCTTGAAGTTTGTGCATACAAGCTTCCCATAGGTACCACGATTTGACCCATCTTCTTGTATATACTTGTATACCGTGCTTGCCTCGCAAAGCAGCAGTTCACCTGTATAAAAGAAACACTGACTTGCAACATAACTGACGTTTATAATTGAATTATTTCAATTGTTAACTTAAACTCAGCATTGACTGACTGATAGCTTCTTATAACTGTATGCCTGAAGAATTTTAATCACAATTACAAAGAGACTTAAGAGGTAGCTCCTGGAACCAGTACACTGAGAGTTTTCCAGGTTATTAACATTACTCAGATGGACAGAACACTGTCCAGATACAGATGTTTAGGAGTTCTGTAACCAGAGGTACCTGTACCATGACCTAATCTAAGTGGCAGGAGAACAATGCATGGAGTTGCAAAGAGCAACCATATGATTGTGTACCTGGAAAAAAAAAAGCCCACTGGCGAGTAGTTAATACAGTCAACACACAAGTTGAAAATTTTCCTTACTGCTAAACTCCAACAATGCTGAAACATTCAAGTTGATATATGTATTTATATATATATATGTATGTATAAAAAATATATATAAATATGTGAAGGGTGAGTGTCAGGAGGATGGAGCCAGGCTCTTCTCTGTGACATCCAGTGATAGGACAAGGGGCAACGGGCTCAAGCTGGAACATAGGAGGTTCCACTTAAATATGAGAAAAAAACTTCTTTACAGTGAGGGTGACAGAGCACTGGAACAAGCTGCCCAGAGAGGCTGTGGAGTCTCCTTCTCTGGAGACATTCAAAGCCCGCCTGGATGCGTTCCTGTGCGATCCGATCTAGGTGTTCCTGCTCCAGCAGGGGGGTTGGACTAGATGATCTTTCGAGGTCCCTTCCAATCCCTAACATTCTGTGATTCTGTGATTATTACAAGTTCATCACAATTAATTTTTCATAGCTTTCACTGGAGATGGTTCTTATTTTAGGGGTCACAGAGCTATTTTAAAGTTCTCAAACACAGGTTTGCATAAATAATGATCAATGAAGTTCTAATCTTAAAATTAAAAGGACCTGAACTTAAAAGTTTAAGGAAGTCAAAACAGGTTTTAATAGGTATAATCAGACCTTTGCTCTTTCCTGTAAAGTGCAGAAAGCCCAACAGAACAATACTAGTTTATTCTAAGCTTTTACTTGTATTTTATCTTAGTAACAACTTTACCGACCTTGGAAAACACTTTTTTAAGAAAGAAAATAACTGTAAATTTAAAAATACTTAACAGTGAATGAGGCATCAAAAAGCCTAAGTAACTCATAGTAGAAGCAAAGCAACCAGAAAGTAAGTTTCCACTAGTACTTGGTCTTCAGTTCCCACAGGCCAAATTGAAGTATAGACAGCTCTCCACCTGCAGCTTACCTGAAGATCCTGTACTCTATAAAAATCCTAATTTTCAACAACCCATGCAGATACACATATTTAAAACATTTCAACCTGTGTGGGTTGTTACAACAAGCCCTCCATTTTACTACGCGGGACACTGATGTCATATGAATGTTTGCTGCAGACATAGGAATATTTAAGTATTATTTACACAGTGAATTTTTTATTATTTAATTCTAATAATACAAGATACAAGTTACCTGGTAATAAGTGAGGATTTACTTCCTTTTCTGTGGGTTCCCTTATGTGTATTTCCTAAAGAGAGAAAGGGTAATTATTATTTTGCAAAGATCATATCTTCAACACACGCTGTGATTAACAGCACCCTCCCTCTTAAATTCCTCACATAGCAAACAGGCAAATTAAAATTAAGGAATAAAACTTCCTAAATACAGGACAATAACTTTTCAATGTGGTCTTTCCACTAAAGGTCAGTAGTCTACTGGATAAATAATTAAGTCAGTGGTTTGACACCCACAGTGCTAGTTACATGCAGCTGTGAACATAAAAAAGGCAACACATTATTTGTATTTGAAACTGCTGAAGTAACAGACAGAAATAAGGTGTTACTAATACTTTAAGTTCTCTCAGCACATATAAATGGATAACTATAAACTTAGTGTTACAACACCATCCCAGAGTTCCTTCAGAAGCTTTTCCATGTATGACTTAATATTTGTTTCTAATGTACCCTTCACAGTTTTTTAAGCTTCACCCTTCACTATCTTGTTTCTGATTTTCTTACACTTATCATTGCAATCAAAGTATGAAAGTTACTTAAACAGTACTACCAAGATCATAGGGAAAGGGATTTCAGAATCTAAGAGCAAAGAGGTAAAACCAGTTACAGGATATCCTTTAGTTCGGACCCTAATTGCACAAAACAAACCTATTAAATTCTCAGTATCACTTATTACAGTCTTGAGGCACTGATAGTTGGGCTAAAATATCCAGCTGAAAGACTACTAAGCTAGAGAACATGCTACACCCTTCCTGCTTAGACAGTTCAGAACTTCCTCCTCCAAATCCAAAACACTTCACATGTCTTCTGGAAAACTATTAGTTAACTGGAAACCCCCGAGGCCACAGCAGTGAGCAAGCTAATTTTAGTTTGTCACCAGCATCCAGAGTCAGATATTGCAAATCAAGGGAAGCAATCAAAATCAGGCATAAGCAATAACAGTTTTGCTAGATTAAATACAGAGAAACAAAAGCCCCGAGAGCATAAAAATAATCCCCCTTTGCCATTCACATAAACACATAAACACTCAGGAGACCCAAAACAAAGCTTGAAGGCTGCATAGCAAAACTAAAACCACCAGGAAATCACGTCATGCAAACAGCAGACACATTCAAGATGGGTTGAAAAGAGACAAAGGTTATAAAATGAAAGTGGTGGTGGTGTGAAGAAAGAAATTCGTAACTACAACTGGCAGTGATAGGACAAGGGGCAATGGGCTCAAGCTGGAACATAGGAGGTTCCACTTGAATATGAGAAAAAACTTCTTTACAGTGAGGGTGACAGAGCACTGGAACAGGCTGCCCAGAGAGGTTGTGGAGTCTCCTTCTCTGGAGACATTCAAAGCCCGCCTGGATGCGTTCCTGTGCGATCTGATCTAGGTGTTCCTGCTCCGGCAGGGGGATTGGACTAGATGATCTTTCGAGGTCCCTTCCAATCCCTAACATTCTGTGATTCTGTGATTCTGTGGCAGCTAATGCAGAAAACAAAACACAATTTTCTGCCTTTGACTTCCAAGTGTGGATGTTGTACAAGTAAATTTTAATCAAAGTTCATGCTTGACAGTGAAATAAGTATTATATAAACATGGCTCAAGCTGAAAACTGCTGCATTCAGAGAAGAAATACATACATGTTCTCCCAATGTTATCTCTTCACTACACTCTAAATTAAACTTCATGTTTACTAGTGCCTTTACAGCTATGCCTTCTACTATCAGTAGATGTGTGGAACTAAATGCAACACTGCTCACAAGCTATATGCCAACAATCACTGCTACAGGACAGTAAAGCAGTATAGTGTGTGTTTTCCTAGTAATGTTTACTTTGGGTGATACCATAATGCATGTAATAACTGCTGTGTATGTATCCACACTGCTTGGATGTTCATACTTATCGCTTTGAGTACCAGTTTATGCTCATGTTGGCAGATAAGACCTGAGCAAAAAAAAATTTGACCAAAGAAGTTCTTTGAGCTCACATCCATTTATTAATATGCAATGAAGCTTCTATAACAGGTACCAGATGCAAATAATTTTGAATAAGTGGTTTGGGGTTTGGTTACAAGTTAAATTGGCTATCTTCTGAAAGGAATTGGAATTTATTTAAATAGCATCACAGCAGAATAGAGACCTCAGCCAAACCCTGAGATCAGCTTGTAAAACCCACTTTCACTCTTTTTTGACAAAAAAACACACACGTTGAAGTGCTTAGTATAGGCAGAACTCCTACAACATACACAGCTTCCAAGAACTGAGCCTCCAGATGAATTCTATGTGAAAGTCAACATTTATATTCCCATAATAAAATTAGAAATATTTTAAAGACAGTTTTCATACATATGCACTAGGGATAGATAGAATGTAAGCCATGAACATTGCTGAAGAACCTATGCTGCTGCACTCATTTTTCAAGTGAGGATTTTAAAATACACTAAACTCTACTAATGTCACACATTGTATTTGGTCTTTTAAGACAGATGTCAAAGATTTTCACAAAGAAAAGTTGTTAGCTCACTGTGAGTCAATGCAAGTTGTGTAGGAACCCATAAGTTTAGCTAATATCTCCACTCTGTTTCAACTTTTTTTTCAGTTTTGGGGCAACACTGATCTTGAGATCTATGAGGAACTTGAGAGTCTGCTGACACTAAAATGCATGCTCCTCAATACCCCTTTAATCAGTCACAGTTCATACTCATCCACCCACCCCTTTTATCCCTGGGTTTATCTGACTCCCTGGTGAGGTAACCTGGTTCGTAACACCCACTGGAAAGTCTGTACACGTGCTACATTTGGTTTTGTTGTAACTACCCACTGTTAGCAGAACCGGCTCATCCGCAGGTCAGATGAGCACAGAAACGAGAAAGGGAAGCATCAGAAGTAAGACTGTCCACAAGTTACTAAATCCACATGAAACTTCACCCTTTGATCATTTGTTGAGCATGTACAAGTTAAGCATGCACACGCTCTCCATATATGACCACTGAAAGCCAAGCACACCTGTAGACAAATACTACTTCACCTGTAGCTTCCCTGTTCCAAATGCTGCAAGCAGCATCCTGACACTTCTTACAGTACAACACAGGAAACCCTACTACCAGTAATAGCTACAAGCAGATACACACAGGACACCATGTAAGTGAGGAAAGTTAAATTTGGATTGCTTCATAAATGACAGAAAAAAAGACCTCAACTTTTCTGAAGGTGTTAGAAACTTCTTACTAAGAGGTGCTTCCCACCTGTGCACTGACCTTGTGCTCCATTCCTTTTTCCAGGTTATCAGAGCAAGTAGTGGCAGGTAACACATCAACACCCCATAGTTACCAATTATAACAGTACAGAGTACCAAACCATACCAAAACTGCAGGGTGACAACATATCACACCATACTAATTCATAATGCACCATCCTTGTTAGTTGAAGCCAGCTTCAGCTGATAGCCCTATGAAACCATGCAGTGCCAGGGAAAGGAGACACCACGCTCCCTGTAGATTCTGTGCTTCAAGAGGGGGAAGAAAAGACAATAGACAAACTGTTTTTCCTAAGGAAAGGCTCAGCTATTCTTCTCGGTTTTCACACAAGTATAGGGAAAAACTGGATAGTTTGCAATAACCATGGACTACATTCAGCTGTCCTCAAAAAATATATTTAAAAGGGCCAAAACATATTCCCCAAGTCTGTCTGGGCAGACATGTCTTCCACAAGTGCTGAAGCATAAAAGAAAGCTACCACATGTGATGCAACATCAGGTTTAAGGCAGTAAAATCAAGCAGCAGCTAGGCTATATTAACAGGGTCCTAACAGTTACGGCAGGAGAGGGATGCCAAGTGATTCCTGCTCTTTGTCCTACAGCCTCACCACAACAGAGAGCAATTCCTCATCTCTCATTCCAAAAGGGGGTAAACAACAGTGGACAAAAAATTAGGAAAAAGTGAAAAATATTCCCTGCATGCAAGCATCTAGATTACTCTGATCTTGTCCGAGAATTTGGATTTTTTTAATCATTACTGCAAAATATGTATGGAGGCTTATTAATACTGGATGTTGCTCGTCATGCTTAGTAGAGAAACTGCACATACAGTCTGTTGCTGCAAATTACACGCTGTAAACTCTGAATCTACTTATCCCACAGTAAGGTTTCCATTGGTCCATAGCTGGACATTTGTGTTAAATGTAATTCCAACAATGGAAAACAAGATTTTTAGTCTGGGGGGAAACAGACTGGGGAAAGCATTGTTTATTAGATTCAAGTAATGAAGGAACCAGTTACCACTTCCAAGGTTTCAAGAAATCTAAACCATACATTCTTTCAAGGCTGACAGCAAATCACAGTGCTGTGAGAACACAGGACATTTTAACATTGTTGTACAGTTTTCCACAAGTAATCTCTCCACAGGAAAGCTTTACATCATGGTGAGGCTTGCCGTGAGCATCCATTTTTTCTTATTTACTTATACTTCAGCAAAAGACTATCAGTGGGCTGAGATAACTTTAACTATACATTTATCTTTACCACTTATAAGAGTCAAACTGTATACTGAAATATTTGCAAGTTAGCTGTGGTGCTCCAACAAGTGAATACAGCATTCCTGAGTAAAATAAATCAAATTTATGTCCAAGAGTTCCACTGCAATTTTATTCAAAAGAGTAAATACCTGGGCATATGTTTACTAGCCCGAAGAGTAAATACCTGGGCACATGAATGCTTTGTATTCAGAAAATAATCACAGTAAATACTTAGTATTTTATTAAATACTATTTCTTGGTCAAACAAGGCTAGTTCCATTTTGTATGCCACACAATCCAGAAGAGGTACTTACTACACTTTAATAACAGTGCTGAAAATGATCTCTTGTTTTCCTTCCTTTCATGGCTCCATTATCTAATAGCCCATTAGATCACAGCGCATGTTTTCCATGTCTGTTTCATCTTTTATCCTTTCCTCTTTCCTTACATTGTCCTGTCCATCTCCTCTGACTTCAATGCCCAGCTTCCCCCACGTCACCCCAGAGCACAGCTGTCTGCTTTGGTAACTCCTATTCCTTATGCCACCTTTCAACTCCCCAAGTCCAATTTAGAACAAGCACCATACTATTTTAAAAGTGATCACTACAGAACACACAACATTGTACCAAGATTTACAAGCAACAAGTATTTGTAGTGGTTACAAGCTAACAGCAATGCAGGACTTGAGAGACAGAACAGAAGAGGTAAGAAAGTTACCCTCACAGCTCAGCAGCCTGAGGTACACTCCAGACAAGCAGCATGAAGCAGAACAAACTCTTTTAAAGGTTAAGGGCTAATACAAGAACTACTACCCTATAAGAATTAACATGAAGGATTTAACTTTTAAGAATGCACACAAAAAAGTAACATTAAGCTTCATACCAAGTTTAATAGCTACATTTTTATTCAAATTAAGATTAAGGAAAATATGACCCAGCTTGTTAGCCTTGTAAATGCTTTCAGTTTTGAAATATTAGAGTTAGAAATCATAAAGTAATTAACTGGTTCTTGTTTCTGTTTCTCCACAGACAACTATTCCTAGCCTGTGATCAGACATGTCAAAACATTGACTTTTATACCCTAGTATTCACTCCACTTCCTGCAAGGTAGCCAAGTCTGTCCCGAGGGGAAGTGTGTCATTAGTATCAACATCCTACGGTCTCGCTCTCAACAGACCATTGATTGATCTGTGGTTCCACATAGCAGAGCATAACTATGTTATATTTAGTCAATGTCAAAAACGCTGCTTTTCCAGACTTTCTGGGGTTTCACAGTGGAAATCACTTCTGTTTCTTTAATAAACAGCATTTTCTGTTCACTCCTTATTTCTATCTTGCCATATATTAAGATGAATAGAGTTCTTGTTCCTTCTCATATTCAAACAAACTCCAAAAGCAGTTTAAAGCTAACTTCATTTTATTTTGCTGAACACTACCTAATGCATCTCTCAGCTATGTGAGGATGGCCTAAACAAGCTGGGGCAAGAAAAAAAACTCAGCTCTGCCTGATCTCTGTTGTTCCCCTAATATAGAAGCAAGATGTAAGGCTTCATAAATCCACAGACAAGTCCATCATTAACTCAAATGCTATCTAGATATAACCTCAAGCCCATTAAGTCCCGGAAGAGCTGTTTTTCCCTCCCTTCTGACAGGATCTCCCAGAGGAAGCACGATACCAGACATACCTGTCACCTGTACTCTTCCCCAAGCATCTGCTACTAGAAGAGACAGGATATTATTCTGCCCTAGTATAGCAGTTACACTATCTTGATGAAAGCAAAGTTCCCAGCTGACCAAACTGTTTTCCACATAAGAGACACTGAAATATTTCCACTGTTCTATTAGTCTAACATCAATTTCAAAACTCAACTATGTGAAGGAGAAGGCTCCGAGGAAACTTAATAGCAGCCTTCCAGTAGCTGAAGGGAGCTACAGGAGAGATGGGGAGGCACTCTTTATTGGGGGGGGGGGGTAGTGATAGGACAAGGGGCAACGGGTATAAGCTGAAAGAGGGTAAATTTAGACTAGACATTAGGAAGAAATTTTTCACTATGAGGGTGGTGAGGCACTGGAACAGGTTGCCCAGGGAGGTTGTGGATGCCCCACCCCTGAAGGTGTTCAAGGCCAGGCTGGATGAGGCTTTGAGCAACCTGGTCTAGTGGGAGGTGTCCCTGCCCATGGCAGGGGGATTGGAACTTTATGATCTTTAAGGTCCTTTCCAACCCAAACCATTCTATGATTCTTAACAAGTATAGGAAATTTGTGTTCCAAATGTTTCTTTTCTCACTTACATACAGAACACAGTTCCTTGAGAAATGCTCATTTCTGCTTATTTTAAGACAACTAATTAATACGTTTTTTCCAGACCCGCCATTAGCCTCGCAAGTTTCATCACTTATCTGAAGTTTTATTTTTTTAGCCTCATAAAAACCACAGAAGTCTTCAGCTTACTGTGTAACCATCCCATTAAGGAATTCATGGGCCGTCAAAAAGAGAGCAATACCCAACAGAGCAAAGAGTTAAACTTACTTTACTTGCGACTGGATCTGACCTCAGCTCCACTGAGCTTCTGAAGCTCTGAAAGAGACACCAATTCTATGGCAGAAGTCAAGTCTATATTTCAAAGCTTCTGCTGCAAAAGCCCATGAAATTCTCAAATTTAAGTGCATCAAGGAGAGAGTTAAAAGCAACAAGAATAAATGACGCGAATGGCTGCAAGGTCTGGTGCATCAGGGTATCTCATTAAGAGCTTCATCTTCCAATATTAAATACCTCCGCATATCCTCTGAGGCTATCAGGATCATATTTGAAGAGTTATATTATGGTAGTTATAATCAACTTAAAGAACTCTCTATTATTTGGTCTCTTACTGCACTACATATATTTGACTTGTACGTTTTCTCACTGGCCATTTTTTCCAGCAAGTTTTAATCACTCAGAATGCTTGCTTAAATGGTGAAGTGTCTTTCAGCAAGACCAACAAGTTCTTACCTTTGCAAAATTCAGTTCCTTGAGCATAAACTTTTTTGCATATTTGTACAACGTACTTTTCTAAGGTGAAAGACTGACTTCACACGGAGATATATTTGCTGACTTCAGAAATATTTGTACCTATAATTTACATCCATTTTCACTCGGAAATACAAGGAAGAGAGAAAGATTTTAAAGTAAACTGATGAAAGAAACTACAAGTCACCAGGACCAAACAACATACAAACCCAAAGTTGCTACCACAAAATAAGGACATAAATTTTAAGCAGCACAGCTGACTTGAGCCACAACAACTCTGCACTGTTACTTCAGATTAATCAAAAAATAAAAAGAGCATATTGTCCAAGGTCCTATTAGTGACAAAATCTGTACTAATTAACAAGATAGGTGAAAGTATCTTAAAAAGCTATCAAGACAATCGCACAATTAAGAAGAACCAGTTTGACACAAATTACAAAGAGTTATGGAGTGTGGGGGGGAAACCACAAATGGCTAGTTTTCATGAAGATTGGTTTTCCTAGAAAACAGCTGTTTACCAGGAATAAGAATGAAGGAACACGGAGTAACAATACTGATCTAATACCATGTGGTAACAACATGACCTCAGTAAATTGAGTCTAAAGCCACTTTAATCAAACTGCCCACAGAAGTCCCAATAAATAAGTGAAAGGACAACAGGAAGAACAATACGAAAGATACACACAGCCAAGAGTTCAAAACCGAGCTGTTAAGGAAACCCAAGGCTTTACAGGGAGTTTATGAAGAGAGAGCACACGCTGGGAGTGACATTAAGAAAAACAGGTTCGGAAAGCTGAACAGTCACAATGGCAGCCTGACATCTGCTCACTGCTTACAAAAACAATTCAAAAGAAGTTCCAGAAAAGCAATCAGCTTAAGACCGACCAGCCAACTGCATTCTTCACGCTTTCTCGAGAAGCAACAAGCAAGATGATTCCCCCTCGTTCTCGGGGCAACCCCTTCCAGGCACCGGACACGCCACCCCCGAAACAGCACAGCTCCCACCTGCCCTTCCCCAGCCGCGGTCCCCTCCCCGTCCCACCGCGAAGCCCCTCACAACTTTCCGCTGCGAAATCCGAGAGAGGGGCGAGGGGAGCGGCAGCCCGGGAAGAGCCCGCGCAGCCCGCCCCGGCCGCGCACGGCAGCCCCCGCGGCCCTGACGAGACCCCTCCGCCGGGCCCGCGCCAAACCCCCCGCGGCCCTGCCGGACCGGGGCTGCGGCGGCCTGACAGCTCCCCCGCCCGCACCTCCCGCGGCCCCTGCCCCCGCGGCGCCCCGCCACCGCC
The DNA here is from genome assembly GCA_011057875.1 of Pterocles orientalis. Lineage (NCBI taxonomy): Eukaryota > Metazoa > Chordata > Aves > Pterocliformes > Pteroclidae > Pterocles > Pterocles orientalis. The sequence continues at coordinate 2,379,491 of WKFP01015302.1, read as the reverse complement.
CCCTCTCACAGGGCGGCCGCGCCCGCCCCGCACCTCCGGGCTGATGTAGGACACGAAGGAGGGCTTGGCCGCCTTGGCCCCGCTGCCCAACATGGCTCCAGCCACCTCTCGTCTGCCCTCGGAGCCCGCGGTGGCACCGGCTGGCGGCGGCACCACTTCCCAGAGCTCCTCCTCAGGGCGGCCGCGGCGGGAGGGAGCCCGCGGCACCCGTGGCGCGGAAGCCAGTATCCGGCGCACGTAACTCACCCCGCCCACGCCCGCCCCAAGCCCGGTGGCCGCCCGCCCCGCCGCCGGCCATTTTTAGGGCACCACCCACCACCGCGTCGCTGGTTATGGTTGCTGTCAGTCACAAGCGCTCCATCCTTCTATTGGCCCCGAAGGGGCGTGTCTGGAGGAGGCGGGAAGGTGGAGGCCAATCGTGGTGCGTCCCGTCCGCGTGGGGGCGCTGTTCCCCGTGCCCCCTCAGGCCGCGCGGCCGGGCCCTGGAGGGAGGGGTGGTGCGGGGCGGCTGCTGCAGGGCGGGGAGCCGTGCCCCACAGAGTCGGGTGCTAGGGAAGCACCTGTGTCTGTGCCTCTGGAGGTCGCCCCGGGTGGCAGCAGGACGTGCTCGGCGGGGGGGGGGGGGACGCAGCAGCATCCTGGGGTTCTCCCCAGGGTGTCCCCACCCCGGGGCGCGCTGCCAGCTGCCTGCCGGCGGAGAGGGTTCGTCCTGCACAGCTCCTCCTTTGGCGTGTGAGGCGCGGCTGGAGCTCCCGGGGTTCCCACTGAAGGATTCAGTTTCGGGGTAACCGTGGCTCTGTTTCGTCGCTGGGAAGACTGCCCGCGGTTGCCCGTTCTTTGGCCGGGTTGTCCCTTTGGTTAAATTGTCCTTTGCACGGTTTCTTACTGGGCTGCAAAGTGCCCTTCTTGTATCCATGGATGCTCGTCAGAAAACTCGGTGTTAAAATAAAATCTAAACAAAGCATTGAGATGCTGAGTTTCACTTATGGCAGGGGGGGTGCAAAGAAAATGACATAAAAGGAGCTCTCCGTGAATTAACCCTCTAAAACCTGCCTCCCGGTACACCCCGAGAAGCCCTCTGCCCAATGTCTATTAAAATGTCACAGCCAGGCCTCCCTGGAATGTCGTCTTTGGACACTGTATAATCAGAGCTGTAAATAAACACCAGGTTTACCCGGTATCTAGGTTACTTTTAAAAGCTTAACTTTTATGTGGATACAGAACAATGCAAATGTTGTGAACTGCCCGCGGCAATGCAGCAGGACTACCCAGCAATTTAAGTGACAATAGTAACCCAGATGACAATTTGTGTACAGAGTAGACTCTATGGAAATATTTTTACAAAAACAAAATGTATTTTACAAACTTCAATAGATCATAGGATGTGAAAATCAGTAACTCCTTCAAATATTAATGATAAATACTTTCCACATCGCTTCCCCTATTTTTCTTCTAAACTTCACTTTATTTACCTTGATCCAAGCCCAGACCTAGGAAAACTAGAGAAAGAAAAAGAGGTACACAGCATCATAAGGCAGCATTTATAAAAGTAAAATGGAGTGACTGTTTTAATGCAGAAATAAATTAATTTCCCTAGTTTCAGTCTCAAACTCAAGGAACAAGAAGTCTTTCAGATTTAATCACCTTTTGCCTGAAAAAAAAAAAAAAAAAGTTCAGAGATTAAGTTTAATTAGTAGTTTCACAACAAAGGCTGTTCTGGTATGGGATCCCATGCAGAAAAGCTCTCATGTTTCACTCCACAGCTGCTTCCACATCTTTCCTTTACATTACATCTGACCTCAGCTGCGTAGGTCAAGTGCGACTCATGAGATTACTTTGGCGCAGATCTGGGGTGAGGGGAAGATTGGGACAGCACCTCCATGCTCTCCAGTGTACTAAAATACACAAAGAAAGAGAATAGCACTGTAATAAAATAATCTTTTAAAGCATCTGAATTTACAGTGGGAGAGCAGGATTATCTAAAAGCATGCCCTGAAGTTCACAGCAGACTAAGGCAAAAGGCAGCTCCTTACTGGCATAGTACATGTCAGAGAGGAAGGGATGTTTTGACACCAAGCCAGAGTCTTAGCTCTGATGGGAAGTGCAAAAGGAGCTTTAATTCCCACATAGCACATGGGAATTCATTCTTCAACATCTCATCAAAAAAAAAAAAAAAAAAAAGCTCTACATCAAAAAATCTGGAATGTAACTGCTTTTCTGCATCAGCAAAATATCCACATGGCCCCGTATCCGGTCCCTGGTAATGAACAGGGAGCGCTCCATCCTGGGGTTTGCTCCCCAGGCTGCCAAATGTGCTGGGCTGAGCCCATGGTGGAAGGGATTTGAAGCCATTTTCCTGGAATTTGAGGGATGGATTGAAATCCCCACTTCATCAGTCAGTGTTAGGTTTTCTGGAATGGAAGAAACAAAGCAACCACACATGCAAATTAATTTACCTCAGAAAAGTAAATTTGCATCTGAGAAGGTCAGCTGCAACACAGACATTGTGTCCCAACAGGTTACAGAGCACCAAGGGGGTTGGTGATCCGTTTCCCCAGAAAGACCTCTGTGCAGTCTTCTCCCTTCCTCTTTTAAATCTTGAGTGCCTGTGAGGAGCACTCAGAAAAGCCAACTTCATTCAGCCCAGCCATCTAATCTCTGGAGATTCTCCCTGCAGACAGGAGAGGGAAAGAGGCTCCTTCTGAACGAAGGTAATGCAGGTACCCAGACAAACTCCATGTCCAGAAACAACTTCTAGAGACTGCTCAGAGCATCTCAGGAAATCGGGTTTTCTGAGTGTCCCCCTTCCCCACCTTGTCTTTATACTCCTGCTGTAGTCATCTGCTGCCTCTCATTTATATACTTATATATTAACTTTTCTGTTATTTTCATGTGTCCCCTCCCTCCATCATTTTTACTCTGTAGCATTTTTACAAATCACCTCTTCCCCGTGAGGAAATAAGATGGTTCAATATTGTATCAATGGTGATTGTTCTCACTGCTAATGAAGACTTTAAAAAAATATTTCTGCAACAAATTGGAATTCCTGGCATGTTGTATTAACAGGATCTGTCTTTCCACATTACTTCTAAATAAGAAGTCTCGTTCCATGCTACCAGTGACTTTTTTGTCCATTAAAAAAAAAAAAAAGCAAGCTTATAAAATAATGTAATTTAATTTCATTATATTTTATATGTATGTCAATGACAGTCAAGCAAATGTAGAAGAGTGAAACTTTGTAAAAGTCGAGTTCTAGTTTGTCTGTGGTGGGTGAAGAACATATGGCATTTCACTGCCCTCGTTTTCTCCTAATATTTTGCATTCTTTCTAAAAATATGATCACAGTATTTACCTTTAAAGCGGTCTGCAGGAGGGAAACTCACAGAGCAGCCATGAAGAGAGATTGCTTGGTTTAAAAATCTTACATGCCATTAATTTGAGTAATTCTTTGGGCTGAATTCTCAGCTGTGCCCAGGCTCGGTGGGAACAGCTGATGGAGGGGAGCCACAGAGAAGCTGTTTGCAGCTTTCTTATCAGTTTTCTTTCAGGGATCCTCTTAACTACAACAATTTGTGTCTTACATTTGCCTTTTTGGCTGTCCACCTCGTCAGGGTTGCCTTGCCTCTGGGAAGTGAGTAGCCTGGATAAGGACTTATCCTAGGCAGTATCTGGAGCACAGTTGGCAAAGATCTCTGAATACAGCTTTATACCACATTTCAGCTTTTCTGAGCCTGAGGCTTTTTAAACCTTGGCACCTTGGGGAGTCCCAAGGGTGCTCAAATTGACAGGGCTGCAGGTCACTGTGTGTTGGGGGCACTTTGGTATAGGTTGGGCAGGTGTAATGAATTAATGGTTAAAGCACATTCCTGAGTGTTGAGCAAACTTGTAAGAGTACATCTGAATTTCTACTCCTTATTTCCTCTTTCTGAAGGAAATAGAAAATAAAGGGAGTGTCTGCCCTGCTGTAGACCTGCAAAGGCACAGATGTGTGCGGAACTTCTATTCCAGAGTGGTAAATCACCGGCAGGATGCTGTGGCTGTGCTCCCCCTCTGACGTCCTATCAAGTCTGGATCCAGGTTTGGAGAGTACTTTTAGTAAATGCACTTCCAGTAGTGACACAGGCAAAGATTTTGAAGTAGCAGCTGAAAGGAGAATCCCACAAAGTTACCATTTGTCAAGGTTTCCTGATCCTTGTTTTCTCTCCAGAAAAGCCACCTTGGTAGAATTTGGATTTTTTTTTTTTTTACACTTGTCTGGGCATTACCAGAACAATTGCTCCTAGGTGTAGAAATCTGGATATTTCTGTAGTATATACATAATTAGTCTTACAATTTCCAGAGCATGACAGATGGCCGTGCATGCTCAGAAGGTAGGAGGTGTCCCAAAACTGTTGGATTTACCCTGACTATACAGAGATTGGTTATTCTATTGTTTAATTAAATAATTCAGTTTAAGTCTTAGTAGATTAAACAATGTAAGACCACATTAAGGTAGCTGAAATCAATATGCAAGAAATACAGAAGACTTAAGATGAAGCTGGAAGTCAGATTACTGTAAACTATGAAAGAAAAAATTAGAAATGAGGAAGGTACTGTAATGTACTCTGGGGAAAGGTCAGCAAGTCAGTCTGCCTACAAACAGCCAGCAGCTCTCTCTGTTTTACACAGGTTGAGATAATTTCCTACTAAAAGTCATGTATTTTAGCTTTACGCACATTAAGACAATTCTGTGAAAAAAAGAAGGTTAAAGAAGGGCTCTGTTCTAAGATGATGCTTTTATCACTGGATTCACATTGACATTTTAATCTGCCAGTACTTTCAGGTGTCCTTTGGGAGTTAGTTTCCAAATTTGCTTCAGATTTCATCCTTTACGGTCTGGCACCTTCATAGTGAACTCCAAGGCAATATATTTAGAGCTGTGGAATATAACAATTTGTTTTCCTTCTCATCTGCCAAGCGTATGGTCAGACAGTGTGTAATGCTGTCCTGTATGAATTATTTATCTTTTATCTTTGTTGTAGTGTTCTGTCTTTACTGACTGTATTGTGTGTTTCGATTTTTTAGGCAGAGTTTTTTATTCATTGCTGTGAGAAGCTAATTTCTTTGGGCAGGTTTTGCGTGAATCATGCCCAGTCAAGGGAAAGCAGCTCTACACCAGCTTTCCTCAGCTGAAACCTCTGGCTCCAAGTCCTGCACCATCCTGTGTCTCAGTCAGGGGACACAATGTGCCCAGTTCCTCCCTGAAGGTGGTTGAAGAGATGCATTTTATTTCTTAAGTAAAGCCATCTGTGAGGTCCCACGTGGCCAGTTTATGACTCAGATGGCAAACAGCAGTTCCTTCAGCAGTAGCAATACAAACCACTGCAATTTTGTGTCCATCCACTAATTTTTTTTTTTTATTTTTTTTTTTTTCCCTACAGGGGCCTTGCAGAGCTAATGAGAAAACTGAAATTTTAAGTCTTGGTCAAGTCATTATCTAGATAGTAAAAGGCTGTAGAGAGGGGCCATGGGCACATCCCTCCACTTACCAGGAAGGTTCATCTGCCATTTGGGCCATATAGTGCCAAAACATGAATGCAGAAGAGTGCAAGACTAAATTAACAAGTACCTAGTGAAGAATGGGGCAGAGCCACTAACTGCTGAGAACACACCCTGGACCCAGAGTGCTTATTTTCATCACAGAGATTCAGCTGGGAATTACATGTTTTAAACTTGGGGGGATGGAAAACAAAGTGTTGCTATGAGAGCTGTGAAAACTGAGGCAACAAAGTACCTCACATTTAATAGCAAAACCACCCCTCAGCTACAAGTGGGAGAAGAGGAAGTGAGTAAGTAATAACTCTACTCATTCAGGGAGGCATGTGTATCAGAAACAAGAACACATGAGGTAGGGAATTTCCCCACCTTTTCTTAGCTCTCTTGAAAGCACACACAACTACTTGTTCATGGCACACAGAGACTGCTTTGTTGTGTGGTGAACCTCTTCCTTTCATTCTCCAAAAGGCTGCAAATCCACATTACTTCAGGCTGGAGATGACTTCTCCTTAGAAGTACCTAAAGGGTGAGCCAAGGCCCATCCATATCAGGAGAAAGCCTGTGCCATGTCTAGATGTGAGGGAGAGTTAAATTAGGTCTCACCTCTCACCCTCAGTTCTTCTCAACCTGCAGTCAAAAGGGAAGTGCTAAGGATCATGAGCTCTTAGAAAACAAGAAAAATAAATGGATATATGGTCCTGACATCAAAGAGCTTGGATTGACTCTTTGTCTTGAAACGAAACCCAGGAAAGAAAAGATCAACATTCAGACCCGAATTTGTATGCCAGTCCTTGTGCTGTGTGGTAGAAAAAGCTTGCAAGGGGTCCTTGCTGGAGTTACTGGGCAGCCTCAATTGTTTCTGCCCAAATGTAATGGGTTTACCCTTGGCTGGGAGCCAACCCCACACAACCCTGTTTGCTTACCTTACCCCCTCCCAAGGACGGGTGAGACAACTAAAGCTGTAAAGGGAAAAAGGACTTGTGGGTTGAATCATAATAACCAAGAAGTATTACATGACCACTATGTACTAGACATGGTTTCTATGGTCAGGTGATCATTGATTCAAGCTGGACCGATGGGCTGAGGCCAATTGTATGAGGTTCAATAAAGCCAAGTCCCAGGTCCTGCACCTTGGGGGAGACTGGCTGGAAAGCTGCCCAGCAGAGAGGGACCTGGGGGTGCTGGTCGACAGCCGGCTGAACATGAGCCAGCAGTGTGCCCAGGTGGCCAAGAAGGCCAACGGCATCCTGGCCTGCATCAGCAACAGTGTGGCCAGCAGGACTAGGGAAGTGATTGTGCCCCTGTACTCGGCCCTGGTGAGGCCGCACCTTGAATCCTGTGTTCAGTTTTGGGCCCCTCACCACAAGGACATTGAGGTGCTGGAGCAGGTCCAGAGAAGGGCAACGAAGCTGGTGAAGGGTCTGGAGCACAGGTCTTACGAGGAGCGGCTGAGGGAGCTGGGGGTGTTTAGTCTGGAGAAGAGGAGGCTGAGAGGAGACCTTTATCACTCTCTACAACTACCTGAAAGGAGGGTGTAGTGAGGTGGGTGCTGGCCTCTTCTCTAAAGTAACAAGTGACAGGACAAGAGGAAAGGGCCTCAAGTTGTGCCGGGGAGGTTTAGGCTGGATATTAGAATAAAATATCTTTACCGAAAGAGTGATCAGGCATTGGAACAGGTTGCCCAGGGATGTGGTGGAGTCACCATCCCTGGAGGTGTTCAAGAAACGTGTAGATGTGGTGCTTAGGGACATGGTTTAGTGAGTTAGGTGGTGTGGGTTGACGGTTGGACTTGATGATCCTTGAGGTCTTTTCCAACCTTAATGATTCTGTGATCCTGTGAAATAAGAACAATTTAATAACTAAACTACAATAATATTGAAAATAATACTATATACAAATATACAAGTGAGTGATACACAGTGATACTCTCACCACCTAATGACCAAAGCTCAGCCTGTTCCCAGCTAACGATCCCAGAGCAGGGAGAGTCCCAAAACCACACTCACGGAACAGAGATAACAGCCCGAGTGTCCCAGACTGAGAGGTGATCAGGGCAGGGGTGAAGGCCTTTGGAGAACAACCACCTGGAGTGAGATGATCTGAAGCTAAAGAGATCCGGAACCTAAAGGGGCCGATCTTCCGGAGGGTCCTCACCTATATGCTGGGCATGACGTGTATGTTATGGAATAGATTATTGGCCACTCTGGGTCTCAATCCCGAACCTAAGATCAAATCCTGGGCTAGTAACTGGGGCTGTGCTCCCTCCCAGCTTCTCCAGTCTGCAGGCAGCCAGAGAAACTGAAAGACCTTGGCAGCTGCGCAAACATCACTTTTTATCAGCTTTCTTCTGAGCACAAATCCAAAACACAGCCTCTTGCTAGCTATTATGAAGAAAGTTAACCCTGTCTCAGGTCAATTCAGGACACCAAGTAACTTCTCCAAATGTAATGTGTGCGGAAGAACACACACTGGGGATGATTTCCAGCTGTCCATCATCATCTGGGAATGTGGTCCATCTAGTTAAATAGCCGTTCCTCACAGAACTCTTCCTACTGGCCATAAGGATTCTTGCTCTGGGAGGAGGGAAGCCAGTGGGAACCATCCAGTGTCCGAGTCACAGGGTAAAGGACAGGCAGGTTACAGAGCATCTGTAGGAATACTTAGTATTAGGCCTAGACAGCTCCCTCTTCTCTTTGTGAAGTACAGATAGAGATCTGAAGCTTTTGCTATTGGCATCTTGACTCTTCTGTTCTTTCCTTTAGTGGTGAAATTGTATCTAATGCCTGACTGAAGTAAAACATGTGCTTCTTTTACTTTGCCTACCAGGCGCTAGACATACTCTTGGGTTTGATTTCCTAGTGAAAAATGCATGTGTGGGTCAACAATTATGTATCTGGGGTATTGACACAAGCCATACAGCTAAATGCTTGTGCTGTCATCTGCAGCTCCCATACCGCTGCTGTAACTAAAAATTCCATCCTAGTTAATTTAAGAAACAGGCACAAACCTACCCCTTAAGGAAAGCTACTTGCTCTTTAGCAGAAACTAATGGTAAACCACAAATGTGAGTGTGGGGGCTGGGTCTAGCTTCCCATTTTTTTCCCTGACTCCAAAAAGACCTTTGTCTAAGCAAGGGAAACTTTTATTTGGATAGGACAAGTGAATCTTTGAAGGAGAAAACCTTGTAGAAGCAGCAAACCTTGTAAAAGAAATCCCATAAACCCATATATTCTTCCTTGTTAGCAAGTGTCTTTGATTTGCTAAAACGTTTTTCTCCAGAATTGCTGTGGTTGTCAGCTCCAGGCGTTTGGAATGTTTCTTGACCAAACTTTCTAGAATTAAAACATATTCATTCTGATGTCTGCATGTGAATTTGACATTCCTGAGTGTTGGATGGGTATGTGGAAATGTTTGTCTCAGGGACTCCAGAACTCACCTGCACTTCCAGAGCGCCAGAAGGTTTTCCCAAGGAATTAAGGTGTTTTTAATCTTCTTTTCTGATGTGTGGGTGATCTTGGTAAAGGGACTGTTTCTCAGAGAGAACATGTAAATCAACAGAGTCAGTGGAAGTTTCTTGTGTGGACTTTGTTGCAAGCCTTTGGCTTTCAGATCTGTTTTCTCTCACTGTGCTTCACCGCTCCCCAGAAAACACTTCAGCCCTGGCTGTTCTTGTAATAGGAGCTCTGAATTGGTCACACCACTTGTAAATCGGCACATCTTTTGCCTTTGGATATGCTGGAGAACATGCTGAGAACATTAGTTAAAGCATACAGAATCCTGGTTTATGATTTACTGCTGCCATATGGGGAATGCTTATTCTGAACCTATTGCCCTGAAATCACCCCTGGCGGCAGCTGCAAGGAGTTTCTTAAGAAATGGATGCAAGAAAGCAAAAATGCAGAATTGCTTCTGAAATATCCCTCTCCTTCTGTTACCAATGATTTGCCAGATACTCTTCTGACACACATTTTCTCACATCTTTCTTTATAACCTCTTTCTCAAGCCACCTTCCTCAGCAGGAATCTGTACCTGGGAGAACTTCTATAGCTAATTTATTCTTTGCAGTCCCCCAGTGACTCTGGACAAATTGAATCTCTCTTCTCCCTTCTCTTATGCCCAGTCTGAAATGTTCCATCTCTTTATACCCAGAACTATTTACTTCTAGCTTATTCATTAAATAGTCCTGATTGTTCTTCTAGCCACTGCTCTCTTCTTACGCACTAGCAGAGATTTCATATTGGATTGTGCTGCCATGGCAACTTTGTTGCATCTTTTTAAAATTTATTTTTAAATGCTTTCAAAATGCATTCTTTGGCAATAGAGAGGAAGACTGGAGCAGCCGGAACATCACAGTTTTTGTTTCGTGCTTTAAATTCGTGCGAGATTTAAATCTGCCTTTCTAAAGGGAAGCTGCTGCTAATGACACAGCGCTCCCTGCTGTTGTGAGCACACGGAGCCATTCCAAGCATTATCCCACCTGAGCCTGTTTGCTGCACAACACTGCATTTTTGTGGCTGTGCAGCACTCATTTTGATGTCCAAGTGTTTGGAGAAGTGTGCTCACACACTCCCCGCCATTATCCTCTTCATTCACGTACAAGGGAGCAAGGCATGGACACCAGATGTACAGTTTTGTCTGTGAAGGACAGACGCCTGAAAGGTCAGTTCCTTCTCTTCACCCTTCCCTTCACCTTTCCTCCTAGCTCCTTTGCAGTGACATTTCATGTAACATTTATTAACACCTATCCTAAACCATTTCAGTCTCAACCTCCTCAGTCACGTGACATTTTTTTTTAATTTCTGTCTTTTTGTGGAGCACTGCAGTTGCCCCATGGGTGGAAAATCATGTTCTGGGCTAGGTCTTTGCATGAAACAGAGCCTTTCTCTTCATTCTCCCCACACTATTTTTGTAGATGATGGTCTTACTACTTCGTGCACCTTTTCTTTCATTTTTAATTTAGCTTTAATTTTTAGCTCCCTAATGGCCTTCATCATTTAATTTCTTCAGTTGGACCCATTTAATCAGTTCTGTTCTTTCTGATACAACTTTTATTGGGTTTTTTCCCCCCTTTCTTCTTAAAGTAATAATTAACTCAAAGACTATTTCATTTCACTGGAAAATTTGGCCATCAAAGGGAAAAAGGTTGGGAGAGGAGACATTTTCCCTCTAAAATATGCATGCCCTTGGTTTGGTAAAAGACCAGCAAAACAATAATGAACTTGAAACAGGATACATTATTGAAAACAATACTTTTGGGGATGACAATCTGTTGGGTGATATTCTTGATACTTATGGACATAGAAAGCTGGTTGCTGTATATGAGACATAAGGTGAAATCATGTACACCACATTATTCTGTTCAATGCTATTATCAATGATCTGGATGCAGGAGTTGAATGGACCATTAGCAAGTTTGCTGATGGTACCAAACTAGGAGGTGCTGTTGACTCTCCTGAGGGACAAGAGACCTTGCAGAGGAACCTGGAGAGATGGGAGCATTGGGCTATGATTAATGGGATGAAATTTAACAAGAACAAATGCCGGATTCTGCATCTGGGACTGAGTAACGCTGGGCACAAGAACAGATTGGGAGAGGAGTGGCTGGGGAGCCGCCCTGCAGAAAGGGGCCTGGGGGTGCTGGTCGGCAGCAGGCTCAACATGAGCCAGCAGTGTGCCCTGGCAGCCCAGAGGGCAAACCAGACCCTGGGGGGCATCAAACACAGTGTAACCAGCCGGTCAAAAGAGGTGATAATCCCGCCGTATTCACCACTGGTGTGGCCTCACCTTGAGAGCTGTGTGCAGTTCTGGGACCCCCAATTTAAGAAGGATGTGAAAGTCCTTGAATGCATCTAGAGGGGGACAACAAAGCTGGTGGAAGGTTTGGAATGCATGTCCTGTGAGGAACAGCTGAGGACTTTGGGTTTGTCTAGTTTGGAGAGAAGGAGGCTGAGGGACGACCTTATTGCCCTCTGCAGTGTCCTGGGGAGGGCAAATGGGGAGGGAGGTGCTGAGCAATTCTCCCTGGCATCTGGTGATACGATGTGTGGGAATGAGTCAAAGCTGTATCAGGAGAGGTTTAGACTGGACATTAGGAAGTGTTTCTTTACCAAGAGGGTGGTCAAACACCAGAACGGGCTTCCTAGAGAGGTGGTGGACGCACCCAGCCTGTCAGTGTCTAAAGGCGTTTGGACAATGCCTTTAACAACATGCTTTAACCTTCAGTCAGTCCTGAAGGGGTCACACAGTTGGACCTGGCAATTGTTGTTGGTCCCTTCAAACTGAAACACGCTATTCTATTCTATTCCCTGTCCACTTACAAAACACACTAAAAAAATATTGAAGTTACTGGGAGAAACTGGAACGGCATCTAATTATCATAGGCACTTCACTGCAGCAAGCACACTCTGTTGCTGGTACCACAGTGCTTCCCTCACAATTATCCCACCTTCTTGAAGTTGCAGTTTCATGTGCCTCTATTTGCAACACACCAGCTCTAATTCTTAACATTTAAAAGTAGCTGCACTTCTGTCTCACGCATGCAAATACATGGTAGGTACCTAAACAACGCCATTCTAGACACCTTGAGGCATACTGAGGTATCCACACGGGGCTGGCAGCTGTGGGCCTGGACCTCTGAGAAACCCACACCCTTTTGGAGCAGCACATACCCCAGGAGCACGTAAAATGACAGCAAACCCCTGTATTCAGGCACCTTAATCTCTCCTTTACTGTTCTGACTTGCATTGTTAGCAACGCAGGTCAGCTTACTGTCTCACTAAGAAAATATTAACTTGCAAAACTAGCAAATTACTGGCAAATTTAAATGTATGCCAGAAGTTGAGCATGTAACAAGGCTGTCTTGCATACTCTGGACAGAACTTCCTGATAATATATGCACCCAGTTAATACAAACATGATGCAGCATGCAGAAAAGGAAAGAAAAAAGCCTACATAAGGAGCAATGTTTGTTATTCTCATTTAGAAACAAGAGGCTTTTCGTCTCCCTTTAAATGTTAAAGTCACACTTTACTGTAGAAAAAGCAACTTATTTTCTCTTGGTCAGCTATTCCATTCTGCAATCTTAGCTTTTTTAGTTAGGCAAAAGCTGATAGGCTTTAAACTACCCTGTAACACATGAATCACTGGCCTCAGAATAAATATTAATGGCCATGGCTTTGCAAAACAGTACAAAACCACATGTATTAAAGAAGATGACTCTTAATGATGAACATTGCTAATACAGATATGTTAAGGCTACGTTAAATGGAAAAGTGTGCACTGTGCAGGATAAAAAAAACCCACAACAGCTCCCAATCACTTACCTGTGAAAAACAATGACCTTCACCCTGTTAGGAACTTTACACTTGCTGAGTATTATTAAGGCAACATTTCTTAAAATGCAAACTGTAAAATGTCAGAAATCAGTTCAACAAACAACAGCAAACGTGTCTCAGTACTAGAAATATCTATGCACATTTTCATAATCCAAGTAAGAAAGTGGAATAAAATGGGAGAATGCAAACTAAGAGATTACAGAATAAAGCCTCATTTTTATTTGGATCTACAAAACCATTGTAGATGTCTGTAGATGACAGTCCTCGGATTGTTTTTCCTCCTGAAAACACTAGCTGTCCGTTTCATTTTTAAAAAGACTGAGAAATTGTGTTTACTCCCTACCCTCTCACCCCCATCATTAATGCTCTGCTATTAAAATCCATTTGGGTAGCCCACACAAGTCTTAATTGTCTAATAAAGAAACTATTTCAGCATTGTGTGAATACTTAACACACTCATGATCAGCAGATACACAACAGCAACAAGAACGTTAAATATCCTAGAACAATTTGTATGCAATATTTAAAGTTGATTCCAACTCTCAGAAATTTGCTAGGTACAACAATTTTAAGTACTATCATATCACTTCTGAGTACTGAAATAAAAATAGAAGCAGCAAATGAACCCATCACCTTCAATAGCTCTATAAGATTAACAGTTCATCTATAACTTTATAGTAGGGCAGGAAGTTGATGGACTATGTCCAACAGGCTTTAATTTCCAGCAATGCCTCTATACAGGAATCCAAGTGAAACCATGCTGCTCACAGAGAGAACACACTTATAAACTAGACAGACAATAAAAACGCTTCAAAACAGAACAGCGCACATTTTCAAACTGCTCCTCTAAGGTGAGCACTGAGGGGAAAATCCTTGCTGTGTATATTTCTCTTTGGTGTATAATGACTATGGTGTCTGGGATTTCGAGATTTAATGTACAGTGCTGCTGAGTGAAAAAGGGCAAAAAACTGCTCATTAGTAAACTAGTAGCATTACCAAAACACAGGGCATTGAAATGATTACTTGTTCATAAATTGATTACTCTGTTTCAGTTGTCTTCTAAGTGCACAGTGTAATATTGAAAGTCAAAGGTAGCTCTGTACTTTTTAAAACCTTTTTTTTTCCATTCTTCTTAGATTACCAAGAGTCAGAAGTTACCTAAGACACCCCATTAAAATGAACAGAAAAACCAAAAACAAACTGCAAATTCACTCGTCACCACACAGCGCAAAAATCACAGTCACAGCTTCATATTTAATGTGGAATCACTTTAAGTACACAATACTTCAAAAGATGCAGAAACTGGTTAACAGTTAAAAGCCAGTAGAACAAAAACACAGGAAAAATCAAAAACATGTCTTTGACCTTTTTAATCCTAAACTTCAGGGTCACAAGCCTGAGTAGACAAGTTTGCTTTATGAGGAAAGAAACTTTGGTATGGAGTTGAACTAGCTACATGAATAGCAACTATAGCTTTCAAAATAAATAACGGCTAACTAGACAACACGGCAGCAAGATAACCCTCTTACAAAACGAATAAGCACATGCTTGGAGCTATGTATCAAGCCTGGACAACAGAAACTAGCGTAATCTTTTTTTTAAAGTAACTTCTAAGTCCTTCTGCTTTCTGTAAATTTTGATGCTGAAATTAGTAAGAGATCTTTCCTACAATGAGAAAGCTTTCTTTTTATTTGCTAAGCACTAACAATCACTCCCTCAAAAACTGCACTCTGATGTTTGAAGAACATTGTATTATTTTTTTCAAGTCTTTTAGATCCCTCCTATTTTTCTAAGATACTGTATTTTTATTCCATAGGCCCATGCTGTTAGCAGCAGGTGTTGCAAACAGAAACATCCCCCTACTCCATGAGTTAGTTATTAAAAAGGTCCAAGATAAATTTGACATCAAAATGGAACAAAAGGGGTTTTTAATAGATGATACCAGAAATAACAAATTATCTTTGTAATGTGTGATACTCTCCTACAGCCATTGATAAAGTTGTTACTGGAATGTTAGTCTATGTTAAATCTGTGTTTTATGGGTTTGCAGCAAAGCATAATACACATTGAACAGAATGAATGAAAATTCAGTTTCCAGTGTGTGAAGTATTTTAGTCATTTAATAAATTTTAGTTTCTATCTGTGTATTCCACTGTAGTGCTGTGACAACAAATCACACCTGTGTACCAGAGTACAGTATGATGTAACTTTACTTACATCAATTCTATATTTAGCTTTTTGAAAGAGACATAAGCATACACTATGGCCACATCAAATAATTTTCTGTGTTTTTTCTTTGATAACCTTCACTGTTTCAGTAATACTCCACTTTTAAAATTTGAATTATTGAAAAAAATCGCACAAAATTTATACAGAAATAGTTATAAGGAATAACCTCACAGGCACTGATATGACAAACATTTATTTTAAGGGCTGAGAGGCATTAATATAATATCAACAGAGTTGACTGAAAAAAATGACTAATGTCTAAATGTGAAATGCCCGCTTTTGCTTGTCTGTTGAGAAAAGAAATTCAGAAAGTTATTTTTTGGCCTTGCTATGTCACAAAGTCAATCATATAAAGACCTATGCATTTAACCTAAAATGATAGTTTCAAAAGCCCTTCTATTAAAAAAAAAAATCATGCAAAACTGATCAATTACGAAACTGCTTCAAAACTGTTGCAAGATCATACTGTATATATTAGCTTTTATACTGCTAATGCACAACTAACAGCAAACTTGATTAGATTAACACAAATTTGTCTTAATTACACTGTTATATCACACTAAGGACACAAATGCCACAAGATTGGCAAAAACACTTAATTCTGAGCACTCAAATGGCAGGATAATTATGTGTTGTAACCCCTTCACATTTAGAAAAAAAACATAATCCTGCAGTCCCACTTTACAAAAAAAAGTTCTGTAAAATAATAATTGGGAGGGGAACAGTTTGTACTATCTAACACAAAGTAACTTATACAACTAGTGTCAAAGGCAAACAAAAAACTAGAAGTAAAAAGTCAAAATACACATAGCAACAGAAGCACAAATGCTGCATTAAATACAGTCAAGAAGACAATGCACTCGTTAATTAAAAAAAAGAATAAAAGTTACTAAAATTAGCAACACATTTAAAAAAATGCAGTGAAGGAAAACTATTTTTTACTATTAATACAGACTTTCCATTTGCAGTCTTTCCATCCATAATTTGCCTGGTACTGTACATCCATTAAAATATTCAGACTCTCACAGAAGAGCTACATTTTTCTCTTCCAAATCTAATTCCCGAGTTGGTTTTGGATGTTTTAAACAGACATTATTATGAATGAAGTAAAAGCAAGGCAACAAATGGACTTTATATCACCTTTGATCTTAGCATTGATGACAAGCGTTTTTAAAAGTTATCATAATCTTTTTTATCTTTTTTCCCCTCTGCTTCAAATCCATCAACTCCATCACTGTCCCTTCTCCTTTTACGATTATTATGGATGTTGAAGCGTTGATTCATCTGTGGTAATGGATCCATTCCTAAAACTTTGTGTATTTGACGGAATGCAAGCAGTCTCAGTGCAAACTAGAAAAACAGTAGAAAGAAGAAACATGTCATTTTTGGGTACTTTGTCAAACAATTAATGAAGAACATTAGCAATGTACAGTATTATCATTATTCCCTCTTCCTTCCTCCAACAAAGTCAATACAATGAAATGTGTATGCCACATTTGCTACTTTTGTACGAAGTACATTGTCTTAGCTTAAAAACAATGTAATGTGCTTTAGCTGCTGGACTTGTACTGAAGCAGTCAAGTCTCATCACATGTCCCATTACACATTAGGAATCTTTAGCAAAAGGATCAAATGAAGAGGTAGGGGCAGTAACCTCTTAAGCTGCAAGCATGGATTGTTAATACTATAAGTGGATAAAATAAATATTATAAATTAAACTGACAGATTTATTCATAAAATATTAAATGCAAATGTAATTTTATTTCCAATAACATACTGCTGTAGAGTGAGCATCGTTATGGATATATACAGATGGCAGTGCTTCAATCTTTTCAGGAAAATCTGTTAATTTTAGTGTGAAAATGAACACAGTTACACATTATCTATTGTGACATTTTTATTGTCTAGCTTAAGATTGATCATCTGAATGACCAAACTACATTCTAAGAAAGGAAAATTCATGTCCATCATATAGCTCCATTTAAAAAATCAAACCAAATCAAAATTACAAACCAAAACAAAAAATGCAAAAACTAGCCACTGAATTTAGTTACTTCACATGTATGTTTCCTTACCTGTGCACTTGAAGTAATATCCTCTCGTTGCTGATCTGTCATTACAGCAAGTGTATCAAAAGGATCTTTTTCACAAGGGTCCAGAAGGCCAGGACCACCTACAATGGTTAGGCTAATTAGGAGCACATCTCTACCTTATTTCAACTAAGATTACAGATTTTACATTAGTTAAGCGTAAGTATACAGATACTGATCAAATGCAACTCGCCTTTAAGGATGATTCCTGAAGATATGCACTCAAACACTCTTCTCAGTGCATCCCCAGGACTCTGTGGTCCAGTAGCACTGCTAATTGCTTTTTCCACAAGCAGCTCCATAGCCTAGACCAACAATAAGAAAATCCAGCCAATTTAGAAGACAGATTAAAACAGAAAAAAAGCTGCTACTGTTGTTCAATACAGAACTTTTGAATCTGGAATTTTGAAGAACACTACACATCACAGAACACCTGCAGTTAAAATGAAAAAAAAAGTCAAATTGTTTTATAAAGATGAATAAAAAGAAAGCTGGTGCAAGGTTAACAATGAGTACTGATACTGATATGCTGCTTCTCATCACAAGTTGTTAAAAAGTTTTTTAGAAATCTATACAGTAGTAGCCTACATATGCAGGTAGCCAACCCGTCCAGCCATTTTTTGAGAGAGTATGAAATATGGTGGGTCACCTGAATCTGTCAGCCACCTGAATAAACAGCACGCAGTATATCTAGTGAAATTAACAGGATGCTACAGAAAAATATTTTTTTTCTTTACAAGAGTACAGAGACTTAAAGCATCAAAAATGTAATGATCTTTTAACGTTCAAGTGCTTACTACTTCTCCAGTAGCTACTACTTAGCAAAACTGAAGTTCATAGCAAGTTTTCTGCTGGATATGGTCTAACACTAACTCAGATGTTAAACAAGTATAAAAAAACCTTAATGACAAACAGGTTTTCTGAAACTCATACATTATTTGATATTAGTTAAAATGGTTAAAATGATTAGCTGTATTTTAAATAGTTTCTTCTGTGAATATTGCCATTGCTTACTTTTATTGGGCACTATTTTTTCCAAAAAAACTTGTAAAAGACATTTGCAAAAGAACAGCTTTCCTCAGTTTTTTTCTGGCATTAAAGGGATGTTTCAACATTACCTCTTTGGCAAGCTTAATTCTCAATGGGTTTCTCTTGGTTTTTTGGGGTCCTTGGGGGGCTTGTTTTCTGGGGGGCTTTTTTAGTCCTCCCCCTCCTCACCAAGTTTACAGATATTCAAATGTTGCCTTTTATTTTTACTTTTCAGGAGTAAATGTCTGCTCTGACGCATGCAACTAACTATAGGCAGTGTTGATTACAATCCTTCACTAAGGGTGCCCATTCCTTTCTACTTTAGCTCCATTTAATTGACAAATTTCAAGTCTTGAGCATGGTATTTCCATAGTCCCACTATATCACTCAGGATTTAGTAACAGTAATTTAGGTGTTTTCAAGAATGAAGCAAAATACAGCAGGAAAGAAAAAAAGCACAATGTTTTTGTATTTATTCAACTCTAGTTCTTTTGGATCCTCATACAAAACACTAGAGTCTACAACTTAATTTTAGGAAAATGTGAATTATGATGCCCTCGTGTTTATGTGCACAAAGGCTTGATTTCAAGTTTGAAAAAAAAATCAACCTTGAATACTAGTTCCTTCTAACCTGTAGGTACTTGACAAAATTTTTCTAATTTAGTTTTTATTTTTAGGCATATAAAGAGGGTGATACTAATGTCCATATTTAGACTTCCTAATATCTTCTATTTTTATAGCTACTTAAGTTATTTTTGAAAGCTCTGGCATCTCTTTGGTTTGTAGCTTTGGTAAGCTTCTTAACATACAAACCTGGAGAAGTTCTGTATCCAGAAAAATATATTTCTTCAATCTATGAAATTCTACCTGTGACTGGCAGAAATTACATATATTTAAAATCACCACTTTCATTCTGTCATTGTCTTTCTCATTAAGACTTTGCCAACGGGCCAAAAGAACAGCTGACTACACAGACTTCAATGTTGATCCATGTCACTGGCAATGCATCAGATACCAGGAGCTAATAGGGAATCACTTTTGGAGAGAACTGAGAAACAGCTAGGCCTGACACACTGCTTCATACCCCTCTTCCCTTACGGATGTGCCTTAGGACAGATGATGGGAGAAATAAGAGATGATCAGAGGGCTGGAGCACCTCTCCTGTGAGGAAAGGTTGAGGGAAATGGGCTTGTTTAGCTTGGAGAAGAGAAAGCTCCAGGAAGACCTCATTGCAGCCTTCCAGTACTTGAAGGGAGCCTATAAACAGGAGGGGGAGCGACTGTTTACGAGGGTGGATAGTGATACAACAAGGGGGAATGGTTTTAAACTAAGACAGGGGAGGTTTAGGTTAGAGATTAGGAGAAAGTTTTTCACCCAAAGGGTGGTGGCACACTGGAACAGGTTGCCCAGGGAGGTCGTGGCTGCCCCATCCCTGGAGGCATTCAAGGCCAGGCTGGATGTGGCTCTGAGCAGCCTGCTCTAGTGGTTGGCAGCCCTGCATATGGCGGGGGGGTTGAAACTAGATGATCACTACGGTCCTTTTCAACCAAGGCCATTCTATGATAAAACCAACATTCCTTGTTCTTCATCTCTGTGCCTGCTGTATGTTGCAATAGTTCTAAGGCTGCTTTTCCACAAGTATGCCAGGGTTTATACTTTGGCAACTCAGTATCATAGTGACATTAAGAGGGCACTTACATACTTTTTTGCTTCTTTTAAGCTATATTGTACAGTGTCTATTTCACAAAATGTAGTACAGAAACTGGCACTATTTTTTTCACTTTAAATACTTAAAAACCAGAAATAACTGCTCCACATTTTTCCAGAAGCAATAAATATTATCAGAAGTAATTTTATAAAATTGTCTGCAAGCTTAGTACAGTTGTAAGAAATTTCTAATTGAAATAATGCCAACTGCTCAAATTGTCTTGACAACATTAGCGCTCTTCCTGCCAAAATTGAAAAGGAAGTGGCACAGTGCAACAGGATTTTGTCTGTGAAACAAAACAGTCACAGCTAAATTTACTTCCATGGTATACGTTTCAGAGATTTTGTTTCAGACTAACTTAGTCCGGCCCACAGACTGAACATCTGCTAATATTTAGACCACAAGTTGCACACCTGGGGAGTATCATTTATGATAGTCAATGCAAAAGGAATGCTCCAAGAACACTCAGCTGCAAGAATTAAGACAGCTAGCCTGGTACAACCTATAAATTTAAGTGACACTGATTATAAGTTAATGGTGACACATCCACAGACTGTACTGATGTACTGTGGTATTTAATCTTGTGGAAGTGACATACTAATGATCATAGGAGTTACTGCGATTTGTTCCTTCAAGTCGCCCTTCTGCTATCACAGAACCATCTGGGTATCGCTGACATTATTTTAAATAAGTTTCAGTGAAATCCAAGCATTTTGGAGTAGGCGGTTAGAAAAAATTAGATTATTTCATATAGAGTAAGGGAAAAAAACCCACTAAACTCTAGAACAAGAATGCTACCCACAAAGAATACAAAAGAACAAGAAAATTCCTTTTGGAAAAAAAAAAATTCCAGCTCCAAAGGACAAAAACCTCAGATAATTAAGTCTTTAGTGGGAATCTGGATAATTTTTTTGTGGGGGGAAACAAAGGCGCCAAACAATAACCTTACATTACTTCTTGAAAAAGTCTACATTTAAAAACTGTAGTAACACTTCCCTATGCTTTACTTGCAGTACCATGTGCATTAAGAAGTGTCATTCAAAAACATTACTCACCCAGCTTGGAAAATCAGACCAAGTTGGAACCCGCTGACAGAGGTCACGAAGAATACGTATGATAATCACACAGGATTGTAGACCATTAGCTCTAGCCTTGAGAGCAATACAAAATCAAATTAATTAATCCCAGCACCCACAGCAAATAGGACTCGTTGAAAGACTAAAACACCACTGTTCAATGGAAGCTCAGATACAGGATTGAAACAAGTCATTCTACAACTTTATTCCATGAGCTGCCATTTACAGCAGTATTTTATACAGGGTTAGTAATTTAAGGTGGTAGAAGTCAAAGTGCACAGGTTATACAAGAATAACATTTCTTGATCCCCTGTACACTATGACCTATGTTCACTTGTAACAATAAATACAGTATCTTTCTACATTAGAAATAAAAAGATACAAGTAAAGATCTAAGAAATAGGTATAGAGACTGAAAGGTCAAGGGAATCTGTTTGGTTTCTTTGTTGTGCCTTTGCCAGAATGCAAAGTCACTAAACCAAACAGTTGCTTCTCACCTTTCATTCCCCACACTTAATGCACTTAAAGAAATAGGAAAAAAAATCTTAAATCTAAACACAAAGCTTTAAACACATATTCCATTATTTAAAGCAAAGTTACTCTGCAGCCTTATGGAATATATAACAAATATACAACATATGATCACCCCAAGCGAGTCAAGCTTTCAACATCGCCTTCTCAATGACCAGAAAAAAAAAAGTCAAATGAGCGATAACTGCATAAAGCAGTTCCTCCATACTCAACATTCTACATTTAAATTTAGGGACCAGAAAAATATTAAGTATTATTAGCATGAACAACGCCGAGTGTTTTCACACAATTAAACATTTATATTGCAACTGAACTAATCTCTCATAAGGCTACAAGAAGAAAGTAAAATGATGTTCCGAACCTGGAACCACTTAGCGTGGCGTAGAGCAGCCAGAGCGTCAAGGCATTTTTGCCTGTCCAAGACGTCCGGTGGGTCTTTCACCATACCCGAGGTTACATCTAAAATGGATTGAATTGGCAAAATGCAGTGAGGAATGGGTGTTTGACCAGGTGAGCAAGACACTTCCTTAAAGTAGCTTCAATGTCACACATGCCATTTAAAATTTAAACCCCTGAACAACAAATGTAAATGTTCAATAAAAAAACATTCAATTAGGATTAGGGCATCAACCCAGTATGAAGATCAAGAGCGTATTATACTTTAGCTCTGAGGTTTTTTTCAAATGCACTGCAGATTATGCAATGCATAGTACTTCTTTATTTAAGCTAACACTAGAGAAACATATATCCCCAAAAATTAAATACTGAAGGAAGGATGGTTGGACACAGTGCACCAGCACAGAGAACACAGGACAGAAGAAACACAAAAATCCACTTTAACCAAGTAGAAACATTCAGACTTAGTTTCTTGTCATTTTAATGGTCACGTATTATTTGAGACCTATTATTTAAAAGAAATACTAAGTATAAGAAATATTAAAAAGCATTTAACGTTTAGTAATGATGTTATGTGTCTCATACCTTAAACTTGAAATTAATTAGTTTGCTTTAAAAACCTGACTAAAGGAATGTGAAATGTTCTTCAATATATACAGGGTTCCATTATTTTCTAGTATCCTCTCTCTTATAAATAAAATTCCTCAGACCATAATATATGTACTCTAATATAATTTAGGATTCAAGGAATGATCTGAAGAGGGATGCTTTACTTAAGATTCAGCAAGACAAAAGAAAGCAAGGAATAGTTTAAAAAACAAAGCACAATGTCTGAAAGATAAAGAAAATAGTAGATCTTGTATACTTAAATGCTCAGAAAAGTATTTAATTATCAAGCTGACTGCTTTGTTACCAAAAAGGAAGAGGCCCTTTTGGAAGTGGTTTAATCAATGAAACTGGAACCACTGAAGAATGTGAAATTGTATCCTCGGGTTACTTAAAACTTGTGCAGACAGAATGCAGTGATCAGCTTTAAAAATTCTTCGTTTTACTTATTATGAAAATGGCTATTGTGACTAGTAACAAAGCACATTAGTAGCATAACTGATAACAGATAAGATGAAACAAACTGCCCTCACTTGGTGGCACTCATTTCACAGGAGCTGGTTGTATGGAACAGTATAGTTTACTCCAGCAAGATACAAATTTAGGTAAGTAAGAGAATAAAATAAAAACAAAAATGGAGACTCATGAAATATGTCTGCAAGGAGAAGCTTTTAGGGATGCTGCAGAAAGACAGCTCTGAAACCACCTGTTTTAAAGAAATGTAAAATAAATAGTAGGATACTTTACTACGCAGAGCGCTAAAAAGCCATGAACACACATGGTGGTACAACTTTGCAATATAATAATTAAATTTAATCTGAAGTACTACATTCAGATTTAAGCATTTTTTTATAGAACAGTCACATTGCTCTGCACAGGGCTAAAAAGGGGAGGATTTCAAAACAAGAACAAAGCTGAGAAGAACACAGGTATCTTCTCACACAAATATTCAAACTTATGGACGATAAAGTGGAAAGATGAAAATACTCACTAACAAGGCATTTACAGGAAAAATGAAGATATTTGAAGTGGTATTTCATTTAAAACACAACAAAACAAAACAAACCCCCAAACCTATACAAGAGAGGTGTCAGGTAAGGTAACCGATGAAATGTGTATAATCTGGACATAAGAGACAAGGAGTAAACCCAGAGCACGCAAAACGTGGTAAGGTAAGGTTGAGAAATGAAAATACGGGTTGCTGGGCCCAGTAGCCTAATCAGTCACTTATTTACATTCTTCTAAAACTAATATGCAAATAGGTGACACTGTGCAAACTTTCAGCACAATAATTCACTACATAATTTGAAACCCCAATTACTTCTAGCTCTGAAAAACTTTAATTTGAAAAATACTAAAAAGAATTAGTTTAAGTGCACACAAGAGAATCTTACTCAGAACTGGAAATGTTGATCTAAAATGTGCTACTAATACATATCATATGAACACCCTTGAAACTTAAAAAGACCCTGAAAGTCAAGATGCCAAGGCACCTGTTGCACTGAGAATACACTCACTGAAAAAAATATATCAAGGAAACTCCTGTAATATTTAATCTGTGGATTTTTGCATCTGTTTCACATTTCAGGATTAACCCCTTAAAGACTGTTTAACTAAATTCAGATGCCTAACCTTCCACGCTGTTAAGCTAGACAAAAAACTGAATTAATTTACAAAACACAAGAACAAATTCTTGCCCTATATAACTTATTACTACGCTAAATATAAGGGGTTAATCTTCAGTTAGACGTGCTGTGTCCACACTACCTCGTCATTAAAAGTTAACAGGTATATTAATTTCGTTAAGTTTTATTATGGGAAACATATTTTACCCAGTCAACTATTTCAAGACTAGTGTGAACACTGCTTAATTCTAGGAGAGAGACAAAGACAAAAAGGAAAAATAAACACAAAGTAACAGTAGATGCTAGGACTATGCATCCAAACCCCCTCCTTTGTAAAGCATGGCAGGTGTGACACTGAGCTTTAGAAAACCTTGGTCAAAAATCCTTCCGATGTCTTGGCAGCAACCCCTGACAGGAATCAAGTCCCTCTGCTAGAAGGCTTTGGACCGGGGCTGTTAGCTAAGGATAAAAAAAGACACACGCGTACACATATATGTGTTTATAAGTATGCACACTTTGTTTGCTGAAGGAAAGATTCCACAGCAGGGGTTAGAGCACTTCGAATATATCAGATTCAGTAAACTGTCAAACGCACAATACTGTAAGAGACAGTAGCTATGCGGTTAACAATTTTATTTCACTGTAATTTTTTTTAGCCTTTTATCATGTAATGGCATTATTATACATCAAACATGATTCTACTCCACGTGCAAGTCTCAGTCTCATCTTTACTCAAACTGGTTCTTCCGGTAAAGCCTTCCTTATCACCTGAACTAGTACCCCAAGAGGGCTAAAAAAAATGAAAACTTTAATCCATTGTAAGACACAGAGCATGAGAAGCTGCAGTAAGAAAACCCACAAACACATATTGTTACTCTGCAGCAAATAAGTAGCAGTCTTTGTAGTAAGGCCTTCTTTGCTGCAATAATTTGCAATTCAGTCTTCTATTTCCTCTAGTTTCAAAAGTGAACTTTTCTGCACATCCATTTTACACTGCTCAGTGTCTTGAGGAGAAATCTAACTTGATTTTGCTTGCCTAGAGGCAGCACTGCATTCAGCAGTGAATAAACTCACAATGATTGTTGTAACTCACGTGTGGGTCAGACAAAAATACAGATTTGTTTCCTTTAGGTGGCATAATTTAAGGGATTGATGGTAGCAATTTGAAATGATTTTATTTTTAGTCTGAACCATAGGATTTTAGGCCAGTAACCACTTAATTGAAATTGAGTATTGTGGCAGAAATCAATATTGCACTTTTGCACAGTACATTAAGAAATAAACATGGTGTTTCAGGTTAACTTCATTTAATGGGTAATCTAATTTAATAATAAAATCTTTTAAATTATTCTTTATAGACTTATATATATAAATATATGTGAAGCTGGATTCAGCACAAAGAGTCATGTTACGCTTAGATTGTTAAAAACCAAGTAAAATTGGTTGGGTGTGACAGTACATGTACAAAGCCTTCACAGCATAGCTAGGAATAATATGCACAGCTTAAAAAACATGTACAAGGCACTCTTAAAGACTCTTCAGAAATCATCCAAACTGGAGAATACATCTTGAAAGTTTTCTTTCTGATTATGTAGGACGACTTTGTTAACAGTTTGCCTACAATGCACTAGTCACAGCTACAGGATATTTACCGATGCAATATAAAAACCTCAAGTATTTTAGAGGACATATAATGATGAGATGAAATAAAAAAAAAACCTCCGCGGCTTATATAAATACGTATATACACAAGCACATGTATACATACACACACACAATTTTTTTCAACCTGCGTATGAGAAGTGTTAAGATAGCCTCAGATTTCCTATTTGTAGGTTCACTGTCAAACACCAGAACCCTGTTTGCCATGATCTCTTTCAACTATGAAAATACAGGATTAAAAGGAAACAAAAGTTAATTTTATCTGACCCGTAAACAAAAAGAACCAATGTACTGCAGACATTAATCATGCTTGTTGGCTTAAAAGCTTTTGGAGCTTTGAAAGTGTTACAGAACAGACCCTAAGGCAACACTGCTGGCACCAGAGAAACTGTGGACTTCAGAAATATAAATTGATTTACAAGCTCCACCTTCTGCTTCAGCTCAACAACAAAGTAATTTCTTATTCTTCTAGTCTGGGTGTCCCAGTTGGGAAGAATTCTGATTGTAATACCAGGAGCCTAAATATACTCAAAAAGTGCTCCAGACCAAAAAGCAACCTCAGAGAGCTGGAAAAAATCGCATCGTCTTTTAAAGTTAGAAGCACTATTACCATCAAAAGTCTTACAAAAGTGCATTTTAAGTGGTGCTGCTATTTGGAATGTCTAAGTGATGGTAATACTGATCCAGTTTAAACCCAAAAACCTGTGATTTGATTTTCTAAAATCATACAATCTTTCTCTTAGGGCAAGGCTGCTCTAGAAAGCCAGTTTATAACCACTTGCTATAAAATACTTAGTTTTCCACATTATTTAAAAAAAGGGGGAAAAGTAGTCAAGTTTGTACCTTTTCCAGAAAGCTGAGGTTGGACATAAAGTTAGAAATTTTAAAAATTAAATAAACACATAACATGAGCATTTATTTTAGCCAACTGTTCTCTACCGAGACTGGTTGTTGAAAAACAAGGTTTTGATCAAATACATGTGCCAGCATGTTGCCTTCCAGGACGTTAATGCCATCTTAAGCAGAATAGATAAACATAAAAAAAACGGGTGAGAAAGAAGTAACATCTTTAACAACTTCCCAACCTCCATCCCTCATGTTCTCCTCTCGAATGACTGGAGATGTCAGTGTGATAGTAACTTGCATTTTGGGTTCCACACACGAGTTTAAAATTATTGCTGCTTCTGGGACTGCACACTTGATATCATACTTCTCAGGACTTATTACCTAAATATTGAGAACAGAAATTTCCATTAGCATGCAGCCAACAAAAGTATGGGGAAGAAAATTGATTTCAACATAAGCCTTTTCAGCAGAAAGACTAAAAATGCAATATAATTGAATTGAATATGAAGCACATACCTCTGTATCCAGAGAAACCACAGTATACACAATTAAGACATATATACTTGTATATATAAGGACTTGCATACTGTTCCTGAATTATTAATGAAAATACACAGCAGTCACCAAGCACGCAAAAGAAAAAAACTTACCTATAAAGGAAATTCATATACAAGTAAGCTACACAATAAGAATCCTGACAGTGTTTGAGATAAAGAAAAGCCTCATTGCCACTTAAATGTCAGCTGGGTATGTTTGATGCAGTGGTTGTTCTTCCCGCTTGCAGCTACAGGATGGGTACACTGCTAGATACATTCTATACTTGTCTGTCATAACACGATAAGAACAAAGGGCAAGATCAACACCAGGGAAAAAAATGCAAGGGTTACTAACAAGGTAGTTATTCTGAATTGCTTCCTGCAACTGGATTTAATAATTCTAAATGCCCCCCAAAAAGAAACTGTAGGCACCTGTGCACCTTCTTCCACAAACTAGAGGTACAAGTGACTTCAGAAATCCAGACAAAGATGTGCAGTTTTTGAATTTTCTTCTGTTCTGTTACTTCAAACAAGAGTAAACTCAAGATTATTTTTAATTAATCTGATCCTGCTAAAGCTTCTACTGTGCCACTGATTCTGCCGAACATTTTACCAGACTGTACTGACGTACTAATGCTCTGACAAGCATTCTGTAATGATGGTGGACAGGCATTGTTCAGCAGAAAGCAGAGACTATTCTATACTTTCACTTCTTGTGGAAATATAGCAAATGGTTTACACAAATTCTGCTGAATGGTCTAAGACTGCATGTACATTTTTTTTTAAAAAGGGCCAAATTGAAAAAAAAACAAACCACAAGACTGACTTAGTTAACTAACTGTGGAACTACAAAGCACTGACACATACAAATTGGAAATGAGATGTTAAGTACAAACAGACTGGCATTAATTGAGAACTTTGACCTTCAGGCACCAAGCTTCCTGTAACACGGCACAAATTACCTCTGTTGCTGCTGGTAACTCAATAATAGTCTTTCTTCTGCTCATTTCTGTTTTCCAATTAAAGGAAAACTAGTAAACGATGATTGATACTATACCGGTAGCATAAACACCCAGACACTTGTAAGGACACAATATACAGAAAGCAAAACATGCAGCATAGTCCCTGAATTCAGACGGAAACACTCAGAAAATGGAAAGAAATTGAACCTGAGCTATGAAACATGGCACAGTGAACCCTGCAGACATTTGACCTGAGGTCAGCTTTTTACAGTATCTTTACAAAACTTCAAATCCAAATATCCAAATTCTACTTACTGCAAGTTGTTTGGGAAGGCTTTCAGCGATACGACTGAGTAATGTCTTTGAAGGCTTCTCAGCACATAACAAAACAAGATGAACATTTCTGTCTCCACGGAGTAGCAAACCTTTAGCCAGAACGCCTACCCGTAAAACTCCTTTCAAAGCTCTGTGAATTACAGTTAAAAGTTGCATTTAAAATAATATAAAAAACTCAAAACTAATCCGGAAGATAGAAAAGTGAAATAAAATAGGAGTATTCCACATACTCTTTGGGCCATAGTGGCATACACCATATCAAAACCCAAAGAAAAAAGAATCCCTGGAAGCACAGACAACAGCATAAGGCAAAACAGAAACAAATGATGAAATTCTTAAGAAGTAATTAAAAAATACCTGTCTTTACTGCCATCTTTTTTGTCATCTCCCTCTTTATTCTTGCTTTTTTCATGATCAGTCATGTTGTCAGAAACAAGTTTCAAAGCACGCTCAGTAATAGAAACAATTTTTTGGACTGCTTGAAGTTCCTCCTCTGTTGGATATATAGTGGCATGTTTGGTCATCACATAGCGGTCATCAGAGGAGTCAGGGCGGCGTAGAGGCTAAACAGATGAAGAAGCATACTTCTGAAATTTGAGTACACTTTGAAGTTCACAAATAGTAAGTGACCAAAAACTAAACATGTGGCTGAACAATAGCATATTCAAATCTCTAAATTGCTGAAATGTAACAAAACATGAGGTGTCTTTAACAACTTACACTGGTCACAATCAACCATGTCTGAAAAAATACTAAATGTATCAAAATCAAACAAATTATGACATCCTAGGATCAACAGTATCTCCTCAACACAAGTGTCTATTGTCTTTCTGTCAAGTGGGAAACACTTGCCTACTGCTGCAAAATAAGTGTCAATGACTGCTTTCACAGAGTCACAGAATTCAAATAGGAAGGGACCTCAGGAAGTCCTCCAGTCCAACCTCCTGTGCAAACCATGATCAGCTATAGGACCACACCATGTTGCTCAGGGCTTTATCCAGTCAGTTCTTGAAAACTGCACAAGATGGAGGCGGCACGTCTGTGTGAAAAAAATTATTTCCTGTATTCAGTCTGAACCTCTTTTGTCTCAGCTTAAGTTGGTTGTTTCTTGCCCTCTCATGACTGGAAAGAGCCCGGGTCTATTGTCTTTATAATGCACAGGTACCAGAAGGCTATTACATCCCACTGAAGCTCTCCTCCAAGCTGAACAGGCCCAGATCCCTCAGTGTCTCCTCACAGGGCATGCACTCCAGACCCCTGACCATCCTGGTAACCCCATACTGAACCTGCTATGGTTTATAGTCTCTTTCTTGTATCCTAAAGCCCCCAGCTGAATGTAGCATTGCAGTTTGCGTCTAATGATAGCTGATCACATCCCTTCATCTAGTGATTATGCTCCTGTTAATATAACCCAGGATGCTATTGGCCTTCTTTGCTCCCAGGGCACACTGTTGAATCATGTTCAGCTTGCTGTCTTCCAAGATCCCCAGACCCTTTTCAGCAGGGCTGCTACCCAGCCTGTCACTCCCCAGCCTGTATCAGTGTAAGGAGTTATTCCTTCACAAACACAGCATTAGGCATTTGTCCTTGCAGAACTCCATAAAGTTCCTGTTGGTTCACTCCTCAAATCTGCCTAGGTCCCTCTGGATGGCAGTCCTGCCCTAAAAGGTACCAACTATTCTCCCCACCCCAAACTGGTTCAGTTTCATGCCAGCAACAAATCTGACGAGTGTGCACTCACTCCATTATCTTTCACATCGATAAGGTGCTAATGAGACAAATCCCAGAACAAACTCGTGGTACCGCACTTGTTGCTGACCTTCAGGTAGAGTAGGACCCACCACTAACCATACCCTCTGGGACTGAAGATCCAACCACTTTTTCTCCATAAATTTGTCCACAATTAAATAAATAATGTGCAATGCAATTAAATAAAATAAAAAATAGCACATAGATCCAGAGTTACTTGCATTTCAGAAGAAACAGTATTTGTGTTCAAAGCATCCTTTTGTCATTTCAGTGGACTTACTTTGGAAGACAAGTCCACCTACACAGTTTCATTAGCACATAATTTCTTCTTTTTTTCAGACTTTTCCAAATCGTCTATTAAGAAATACGGGAGACAACTGAAATAGCACTGAATAATTTACAGATCTAAACTTCCTGGTAAGTATGATTTCATTTTTTTTTCTCAAGTTAAGAAACTCACAGCTGGTCCTTGGGGCTGAGGAGGCATTCCTGGTCTAACTCCCAGCAGGCCTAGAGGTCCTGGAGGACCATGAGGATATCCTCCATCTGGTATTCTGCGACGGTCATCCCAGTGATGCTGCTCTTCCTCCATTCTCCTCCAGTACATGTCCTCTTCATATCGCCTGAAGTATATCAAAGTGTTCTCTTTATATAGCAGTTAACGCTTGCAACCATTCTAAATAAATTCTTGTATGTTGCCATTAACTCAATACTAGTAGTCATAAGCAAATACGAGTGAACTCCAGAGGGTACCTAAAATGAATGGTTGTTTCGAAAGTGGGTTTGAATTTATAGCAAAGTAATTCTAACAAATCTGCATTTCTCAGAGGAATTTAACACTAACAAACAAAAACCCTGGAGCAATAATGACAACTTAATTTAAAACAAGACAATACAGAGTTGCCAAAACAAGAATTCAAACAAGTAATTACAGAAGCAGAGTTAGTTTTAGATAATGACTGCATCTTTGTCTGATTCACTGATGAAACAGAATGTATTACCTCATTTCCATCCTCCAGCGTTCTTCCTCTTCTCGCCTTCTCCAGTATTCTTCTTTCTGCATCTGTTTCCTCATCTTCTCTTCTTGAATTTTTCTAGCCCGAATACTGGGCTTTACTTCTACTTGTAAGTCTGGGTTTACTTTTTTCTAGTTCAGAAAAATAATAAATTAAATGTTGTTTTTCCTCTTCTCATCTCAAGGTCACAGAGGTCTTCTGACATATTAAACACACCCTACTGGTCTACAATAAAATCAAGGGGACTAAAACGCAGTTTTAGAACTGCATTGAATGAGTAGCTGAAGAAGAAAAATCTGTGTCCAGTAGTTTAAAGAAATAGCAACATTTTACAAGTAGCATGAATTCCCTCTTCACTTATATGAGAACAAAGAAATTATCTTAAATTACAATACTAAGTAATTTCCTGTTCGGTCTGCAGCAGGATGACTATAGCCTGAAAAAATTATATCTAACTACAGTGTGCTTCCTGATGTTGTGTTCCTGAAGGGTACCTCATACAAGGGCATAGTCACGAGTTACTGAATAAAATTTTCTGGCAATTTTTTATCTTCTTTCATACTTTTCATGATTATGCAGGTCCATTGTATCTCCTGTGACCACAAGTGAATTCTTCTCGTATAGTCTTATAATAATCAAAATACACACTATATGTCAGTACAGGTGTCTTTCCATTCATGACTAAAAAAATCTACAACACTTGTTTCTCTTTTTCCTGACAAAAATATTGAGCACCACTATTTTATGTTATTTTAAATTCATGGTAAACACCATGAAGAACCTACTGTTGCTTGCATACGTTGTACCACATTTTAATGTTGCAAAGGTTGCCTGAAAGCTATGTTCAAAATGTCTAAAAATTCCCAAACCAAAGAGTTTCACAGACTGCATTACTTCTTTAAAGACTATACTCCCTAAGAAATATATTTCTCTACATCTTTTTAAATGCTGTTTACTTAGAATACCTATTTTTGTCTAGTCTTTAAATGTAAAAACATGTAATCAGTCAGCTAACATCTGATGGATTTTCAGACAGAAGCATTAGCATTTCTACCAACCTTATACTGGAGTCTGTGCCGCCTCCCTTTTAAATGCATCTCCTTGGCATTAGGATCATTAAAACTGCATTCACAAAGTTTACAGTGAAAGCGGATCACCTTTCCTTCATCATTTCTTACCTGGAAAATAAAGATCCAACACATTTGGCTTTTTAAAAAACAAAAAAACAAGCAAACAAACAAAGCTGATGTAAAAATTAATCTAATTCAGTGACACTGGATAGTGTTTATCTGTCTCAAAACATGCTAAAAAGTTCACATAATAACTGAAAGCAGGCAAAGGAGAACTTTGAATTCTGACAGACACACCATTGTGTTTGGTAATGAACAAAGAACAAAGAGTACATAGCTTTAAACTCAAGCCTGAATATACATGAGTCGAATAAACTCAAACCTGCAAATCACTAAAAATTATTTAACTACTTAATCCACATATCTCACGTCACCCACATGAAGAGTGCCCCACCGAGCATAAAAGAAACACGAACAGTACAAAAACGTAAACATATGCACAAGCCTTTGCAGCTTCAATGTCTTGTCATTCTTATCTTAAAGGAGGACCCAGGGAACTACAGGTCAATCAACCTCATCTCCATCTCTTGGAATGTGATGGAGCAGCTAATCCTGCAAACCATTTCCAGGCACATTAAGGGCAAGAAAATCACCAGCAGTAGTCAGCAGGGCTTCATCAAGGGGAAGTCACACTTGGTCAACTTGATAAACCTCTGTGATGAAATGACCAGCGTGGTAGGTGAGGGAAGAGCAATCAATTTTGTCTACCTGGACTTCAGTAAGGCCTTTGACACAGATTCACCGTAACATCCTCATACACAAACTGTTGATATATGGGCTGGATGAGCTTACAGTGAAGCATATTGAAAACTGGCTGAATCACCAGCCTCAGAGGGTATCAATCAATAGGATGAAGCCTAGTTGGAAGCTAGTAATGAGCAGTGTATCCCAGAGATCAATACTGGGTCCAGTTCTGTTTAGCATCTTTGTTAATGATCTGGATGTTGGGGTAGAGTATACCCGCAGCAAGTTTGCTCATGACATAAAACTGGGAGGAGCAGCAGATACACCAAGGGTTGCACTAACATCCAGAGAGGAGAGAGTTTGATGGTCTGGAGAAATGGGCTGACAGGAATCTAATGAAGTTCAACAAGCGGAAGTGCAAAGTTCTGTACCCAGGAAGGAACAACCCCTTGCACCAGTATACACTGGGGGTCACTCAGCTGGAAAGCAGCTTGCCAGAAAAGGACTTGGTAGTCCTAGTGAACACCAAGTTGAATACGAGCCAGCAATGTGGCATTGCATAAAGAAGGCAATATGGCATCCTGGGCTATGTTAGACAAAGTATTGCCAGCAGGTCGAGGGAGGTGAACTTTCCCCTCTTACTCAGTGCTGGTGAGGCAAAACCTGGAGTCCTGCGTCCAGTTCTGGGCTGCTCTGCACAAGAGAGTTATTGGCATACCGAAGAGAGTCCAACAAAGGGCCACAAAGATGATGAAGGGACTACAGCATCTCGCCTATGAGGAAAGGCTGAGAGAGCTGGGACTGTCTAGACTAGAGAAGAGAAGGCTGAGGGGGGATCTTCTTAATGTATATAAATACCCGAAGGAAGGGTGCAAAGAGGACAGGGATAGGCTCTTTTCAGTGGTGCCCAGTGACAGGACCAGAGGCAATGGGCAAAAACCAAAACAGGAGGTTCCCTCTGAACATCAGGAAACTCTTTTTTAATGTGACAGTGACAGAGTTCTGGCACAGGTCACCCAGGGAAGTTGTGGAGTCTCCATTCTTGGAGATATTCAAAAGCTGTCTGGACATGGTTCTGGGCAATGGCTCAAGGTGGCCCTGCTTGAGCAGGCCAGGGTTGAACCATGACTTCCAGAGGTCACTGCCAACCTCAACCACTCTGTGATTGTTTCATGTTGGACAAATTTTCACCAAAATAGTTAAAAAATAATGCACATTTTTATATCAATACCTCCTCCACATAGTCATGGCCCACTGGCTGGACATCACTTTGCAAGGCAGCAAGAGTTGTGGGAGTCACTGGTTCAGCTGCTGTGTCTGGTTTTACTTCCTGTGTTTGTACTGTAGCAGCAGGAGTTGCTTTAACATTTTCAGCTGATTTCATTTCTTCCAGTTTACTTCCTGTTGTCTGAAGCTTATTGCCACCTACAAATCAAAAAAGTTAAATAGTTAACTTTCATAAAATGAGAATGTGATTACACATGATGTGAAAACTGAAGGCTTTATTTGCAAATATCAAATAATAAAAAGCATTATCAGTCTTCTAAGATCAGTTAAAACTGAAACATATTTTAAATACAATTAAAGATTAAAAAAATAAGTTTTAAAACATTCAAGTTATTTAAACACTTAGGGGTTTTTTAAGAAAGAAAAGCTCCTGCTTTATATAATTGCAATTTTCATTATTAATTTTCACGATTTTCCAAAAGAGATAGGACTGAATGGAAACAACTCAGCAAATATACTTCAATAATCTCATTTTTGGCATCACTTTTTTTTTTTAATGGATCCAAAAAAGTATTTAAAAACTTTATAATGTTTGTACTAGCAAAGGTAGTATACCCTCAGTGTTGCAACTGATATAGGTCTTTCCTTCAAGAGCAGGATAGCTTACTGTGCAACAGCTGCTCCCCATCTCTAAATGTCTGTCATGTTCATTTCAAAAGCTTCCAATGTTAGATTTCCACTGTTACAAGGATGTTTCAGTTCCCCAATTATCAACTGCCAACCTACTGCAGGTCATCTTAACAGCCCAGGCTGTGAACTGAAATTAGGACCAACTGGACAACAAACTGCAATACTCCAGCAGCTATCCAAGAAACCAAAGGTGCGAGGCTTCTTAAAAAGGTCAAAAAAGCCTCCAAGAGAGGTCAGATGGAGACAACTGTGCAGAAAATACCATAAATTTTTAAGCAAAACTTTTATATACATTCTTATTTTCACCTATCAGTAATTCTCTTAAATACAACAGAGCTATTAATGCATAGTTAACTAAATACAGTTGTATTTGCTGCATGAAGTCTTAAAAATTATAGAATAGGTTAGGTTTCAAAATAAAGACTGACTTCTG
The DNA here is from genome assembly GCA_011057875.1 of Pterocles orientalis. Lineage (NCBI taxonomy): Eukaryota > Metazoa > Chordata > Aves > Pterocliformes > Pteroclidae > Pterocles > Pterocles orientalis. The sequence continues at coordinate 2,344,061 of WKFP01015302.1, read as the reverse complement.
TACTTGCCAACAAAGTTTATTTTCGGTGTAGATATTTTCTTTACAGCTATATTAGCAGCAGTGGAAGACGGTTTGTTGTTGGACGCAGTGTTAAGTGGTGTGTTTGCTGTGGGAGTAAGAATTTTCACTGCAGAGGATGCAACAGAAGAGTTCACAGTACTGCTGCTGGTTGCTATATTTGAAGCAGAGGCAGCTGGTTTGGAAGCAGATGTGGATGTTGAGGAAGTAGCTTGGGTAACCACATTTGGTTCAGTTGAAGGAATGGGTTTGCCAAGTTTCGTGTGCAACTTTACTACCTGTAAGAATGAAAAGAAACTCTTATGCTCTCCTTGGGATAACCATAAAAAATGATGTAACACAAACATCAATATAAAAAGAAAATCAATATAACTAAAAAGATAGCTATTGCTACTTTGTAAAAAGTGATCTTGGGGAAAAAAAAAAGATGGATGTGTAAAAGCTCTTGTCATCTGTAACAAGGAAACAGTTAATAGTTATCTCACATTGATTATTTCTACTAAAAATTCAGACATTTACCTCAAAAGCTTTGTAGATGAGAACAGAAAGCCAATAAACTCACAAGCCAGTACAACTCAAGGAAACATTTTGCCCCAGCTGTTTCAGTGTGACTGTTTTCTTGCCCTGTTGCTTTTTACTCCCCCTCCAAAAGTGCAGTACATTGAAATATTTTGGTTCCAAATAATATTTGTAAATACGAATTACTTAATTCAGACTCAACAACACCGTCTCTTTTGATCACTATATTTTAAGAGTATTCATAGAAAGAATTTGAAGGTTACCTAGCAAAATTGAACAGATTCCTTAGGCAAAGGTTGTTTGTTTTTTTTTTTTAAAGCACATCTGCAGAGACAGTTAAGGAATATGCGAGGAGCATATTTCAGAGCTCTTTAGTATCTCATAGAAAGTTAACAGGTACATGTTTATTCTTAAAAGTAATAGGCAGAGGCCTTCCAACAACATGCTTGAGACAGAATAATTATTTTTTGTGACAGTTGACCATCACCTGAAAAAGCAATGCATGTAGTCCATAAGAACAAAACATGCAAAATCAAAATTAAAGACCCACGTACACGATCATGATATGCACACAACTGTACACATACACTTCTTAGGTTTTTGTCCTTATTTTCAAAAACATGTTCCCCATCAGAATACAAACCTACTAATGTAACACAATACTATAAACTTAAGTTTAAGAAACTTTTCAAAATTACTTTTTTCCAGTAGAATACACAAGATTCTTCAGTGTACCACAGCAATAAAGAGTCCTTTGAGATTTTACTTCCACACTGATGACAACCTAAACTAGCAGTGGTTAGCGAGCACCTATGAGGAAGAGAAAGCTACATCCAAATATATAAGGACAATACAGACTATACTCCATAGACCTATAAAGTTATTGGTAACAACCAAAAAATGTAATGGCTCAACTTACCAACAAAGAAAGAACACTAGGCAAGTTTAGCTAAATTACAGTTTTTGCTCTTGTGGGAAAATTGTTTTAAATGTACTATGAGATTTATTTATAGAACCATAGAATCATAGAATCACGAAGGTTGGAAAAGACCTAAAAGATCATCCAGTCCAACCGTTCACCTATTATCAATAGCTCCCGCTAAACCATGTCCCTCAACACAACATCTAGTCTTTTCCTCGAACACACCCAGGGTCGGTGACTCCACCACCTCCCTGGGCAGTCCATTCCAGTGCCTGACCACCCTTTCTGAGAAGTAGTACTTCCTAATGTCCAGCTTGGATCTCCCCTGCCGTAGCTTCCCTCTGGTCCTATCACTAATGACACGAGAGCAGAGGCCAACCCCCAGCTCACTACAACCTCCCTTCAGGAAGTTATAGAGAGCAATGAGGTCTCCCCTGAGCCTCCTCTTCTCCAGGCTGAACATTCCCAGCTCCTTCAGCCTCTCCTCACATGGCCTGTGCTCCAGACCCCTCACCAGTTTTGTTGCCCTCCTCTGAACATGCTCCAGGGCCTCAACGTCTTTCTTGCAGTGAGGGGCCCAAAACTGGACGCAGGACTCGAGGTGCGGCCTCACCAGTGCCGAGTACAGGGGAACAATCACCTCTCTGCTCCTGCTGGCAACACTGTTTCTGATACAACCCAGGATGCCATTGGCCTTCTTGGCCACCTGGGCACACTGTCGGCTCATGTTCAGCCGAGCATCAACCAATACTCCCCAGGTCCATTTCCTCTACGCAGTCTTCCAGCCACCCCGCCCCAAGCCTGTAGCTTGTAATTGTAATAGGAACAATTTTACTGATTTGTACAGTGTTCTCAAATGCAAAGAGCTATAAAAGCTGGATATTAATACTGCATTCACTACTGACATCAATCTTTCCAGAGTGAAAGGAAAATCTGTAATATCTAAACACACATTCTACACTCCCACTGCATTGACTATTGTACGGCCAACTTTTAAACAGAAGTCACAGTTCTGTTCGCAGTACTGGGTTCACAGTGCAGCCCAGAGTCTTTACTCCAGAATGCCTATCTAACTGCATTCAAACACTACAGAAAACATGCTGACCAAAAGTCTTCCAAATGTACTGATTATAAAGCCTACTACAGGACATTTTTCCTTGCTCCCATATGCCAATATTCTTTGCAAGAAATCGCAGAATGGTTTAAATCAGAAGGGACATTAAGGATCACCTAGTTGCAACCACGCTGCCGTGGGCAGGACACCTTCCACCAGACCGGGTTGCTCGAAGCCTCATCCAAGCTGGCCTTGAACACCTCCAGGGGCACCCACAACTTCTCTGGGCAATCTCTTCCAGTACCTCACTACTCTAATAGGGAAGAATCAGTTTTCTTCCTTATATCTAATCTAAAACTACCCTCTTTCAGCTTAAAATGGTTACTCCTCGTCCTATCACTATATGCCCTTGTAAAAAGTCCCTCTCCAGCTTTCTTGGAGGTCCCCTTCAGATACTGGAAGGCGGCTATAAGGTCTCTCCAGAACCTTCTCTTTTCCAGGCTGAACAACCCCAACTCTCTCAGCCTGTCCTCAGATGGGAGGTGCTCCAGCCTTCTGATCATCTTCATGGCCCTCCTCTGGAGCTGCTCCAGCAGGTTCATGTCTTTCCTGTGCTGAGTACTCCAGAGGTGGATGGAGAACTCCAGGTGGGGTCTCACAAGAGCGGAGTAAAGGGGGAGAATCAATTCCCTTGACCTGCTCGTCACACTTCTTTTGATGCAGCCCAGGACACAGCTGACTTTCTGGGCTGCAAGTGCACATTGCCTGGTCATGGTCAGCTTCTCATCAGCCAACATTTCCAAGTCCTTCTGTTCAGACCTGATCTCAGTCCACCCTCCAGCCTGTCAACCACACCACACAGCTTGGTGTCATCAGCAAGCTTGCTGAGGGTGCACTCCACCCCACTGTCCATGTCTCCAACAAAGATGTTAAACAACACCGGTCCCAGTACCAACCTCTGAGGAAAACAATTTGTCACTAGTCTCCCACTTGGACATCAAGCTGTTGACCACGACTCTTTGAATGTGACCATCTAGCCAATTCGTTATCCACCAAGTGGTCCATCTGTCAAATCAATGTCTCCC
>WKFP01015302.1:2254949-2318082 GCA_011057875.1 Pterocles orientalis | reverse complement strand
TTTGTTTTGTTTTGTTTTTTAAGGGTTCATGTTGGGCATTAAGGGGCCTCCTCACGGTCCCCTCAGCGCAGGGCAGGCGGCTCGTGAAGGCCCGGCCCCGGCGGCGCCTCCCCTCAGCGGGGCCACAGCCCAGAGGGGTCCCGGCGCCGGGCTGTGCCGCGGGCGGACAGGGCCCTGATATCAACCCCACAGGCTTCCCGCGGAGGCCGCGTATTCTGCCCCCTCGGTGCTTGGTTGGCGTGAGGCGGCGGATGCGGGGCACAACTGCGCGGGCAGTATCCGCCACCACCGCCGCCCGCCGGGCCTGGGGAGGCCACAACAAGTGGCCGAGGGACACGCCGCCTTTAAACACCTCCCTCCGCCCCTCACACGTGGTGCGGGTAGGGGCGGGAATTCCGCGGTGCGTCACTTCCGTTTCTCTCGTGGTGCTGGGGATCCGCGCGCGGAGTAGGACGTGAGTGTTGGGGTACCCCCTCAAGCCCCGTGGGGGCCGCCGCCATTTTCTCCAACCCCCACCCACCGTCGCTGCCCGTCGGGGGCTCAGCACGTCGCGGCCGGCGCGGGGGAGGCGCGCTGGGCAGCAGCCGTGTGGCGAGGCTTCCCCGTTTCCTCGAGTGCCCGCTGCGCCCGGTGGGAGGGATGCCCCGCTGCGGAGCGGGCCTGCGGTGGGAGGAGGAGACGCTGGCGAGGAGAAGCTGCCATGATGGGGGGGCAAAGAGGATTTGAGTGAGGGAGAAAATGGCGGCGGGGAACCGCCCGGCTCCGTTCCCCCCACGCCAGGCTCTGACCCTGCTCGTTGACGACCCCCGACCCTCTTTTCTGTGGTGCTTTTTCTCTGCTCCGCCGCCGGTGACCTGCAGCTCTCTTGCTGCCACCCTGCGCCGGGAGGTCGTGGGCGTCCTTGCCCGTGTGCCCCTCTTCGGGCCCTCGCTCCTTTCCCCTGGGGGGCAACACGAGCAGGGAAGAGAGGAATAGGGGAGGAAAATGGCGGCTGGGATCCGCCTACCTGGTGTTCCCAGCTCGTCCTGGCCCGTCTTTCTTCTCTCTCTTCCCATCGGTCTCTCTTGGCCCGTCTCATTCCTTCCTTTGCTCTCACCGGTGCTTCGGTGTCTCCGCGCTCTTCCTGCCAGCCTCTCTTGAGGGGCATCTACTGCCCCCCCATTTCTTTTTCCTCCAGTTTCCGCCCCCGCCTTCCTCCATGTTGTTAATCCCTCATCCCGATGCGGACCCTGCGGTTATCCCCTGCTAGTGCCCGCACCCCCGCATATCAGTCTTTTCTTGTTCGGCTCCCCGACTTCATGTCATCGCTGTGCTCATTTACACTGTCCCAATCCAGCTCTCCTCAGCCTCCATCCTACAGCGTGGGTTATGTGTGCTTCCTCAAAAACTGTTTAATTTTCAGTGCTACAGCTTCCATCGTTGTGCTCCAAGCTATTAAAACATACTTACTTCAGAACAACGTTGATCCGTTAGCATTATTCAGAGTCTGTTTTTTCATATGCCTGTTTTTTTTCTTCAGTTCCATTTTAAATACACTGCTATTCCTTTTTCTTTCCTGAGGTATTCTTCTTTAATCGTTTCTTAGCCTTTCTTGTCTGAGTTTGTTTTATACAGCTTCTCTTTGGGATGCTTGTTTTTATTCTGAAAGAAAAATTAATTATTTGCTACAAAGAGTTTCTAGTAGGAGGCAAGATGTGCAACTGCTGTATCTAACCACATGTTTGCATACTAGAGAGATGTAGAAGCACACCTGGCAGTGTGCATTCAAGGGAAGTTGAATGTCCACTTGTCTGGCAAATGAATAGACGGTAGTGACTGATCTGTTGAAGCTGCAGTGGAAATATTAATTGCAATGCTGTAGTTCACTGTAACTGAGGTGTTTTTTCAGACATTTGTATTACTGGTGGGAAGTTTAGCTTCATGTATGATGATCATGCAGCAGGTTGCTTGCAAATCCAGCTGGGTGAAATGCCCATATAAGAGTATAGATAATGCTAGAGTCTTAATAATTTATGTTTGTGAATGTAATGCTAAGAATTCAAGGGGAGGACAGCATTGTATTTTTTACATTATGGTTTCTGCCATACCTGAGTATATGAAGCTGGTGAAAAATTGATACTTTGTAAGCAGCTCAGAAACTAAAGCACTGTATTTAATGCAGTTGCAGTAGTAGAGGAAGAAATATAAGAAGAAAGAGTGTTTGGATTTCATCTACAATGTGTATTAAAGATTATATGAAAAGGCAGGCAAGTCTTTAGAAGAGTTTTGAATAAGATGAGCCTTTATAAATAGGTTTGAAGATAGCTTTCTAGCCATAATGGGACATGTTCCTTGTATAGTGCTCTCATGTTTTTTTTCTCTTCCTAGAATGCCCAAATCAAAGGAACTTGTGTCTTCAAGCTCATCTGCCAGTGATTCAGATAGTGAAGTTGACAAAAAGGTGAATGTTATGTGCAGTTTATTACTACTGTATTAACTCTTAGATTTCAGTCTTGGGTTAAAGAATTAGATGAGCATTATGTCACAATGTACATGTAATTCCATATGATTTGTTGGACACTTAACCCAAAACGCCCCCCCTCTCCCAAACCTTTCCTCCCCAGCAACTAAAACAACAAAAAATCCACTTCCCAAGATTGTGGCCTGGGTGAATAGGATGCTTTTTGCCTTGCAGTAAACTTATTTTTCTTAAGTTGCATTTTGCTCTGTTCATGGTTTTCCTTATGAAATATCTAACCACAAGCTTCCTGAAATTCTTTGCTGCTTTGTGGCAAGTGACAGAAGGTTTCAGTGTAAGCTGCCCATAGTGGCAAGAATTTGGGCTGTTTTTGAGGACACTCCCCACCATTTTGGTATCTGAACTACTTGTCCAAAAGAAAAACCTCCACTTGCCTGTCCTCCATGTGCCACTTGCTTAACTTGTTTGCAAGTTCTTTTTCTCTGTTTCTTACAGATCCTTACAGTAAATTGTAATACTGTAATACTGTCTAGTTTTTCACTTCAATGCTGAGCCAACCTGAGTGTCTTTGAGTTGTTTCATTTTAACACGTTGACTGTCTTAAATGCATAAATTGAATGTTCCCATTTATTTTTAATAGTTATTTAATTTATAAGTTTGTATAGATGTACCAATCATTACGAACAAAACCTGAAAAAAACAGTGAACTTATCTTCTTAAGAAATGCTAGATGGTTATGCAGACATCAGGCTTTTTAGTGTAGCATATGAAGAGCCTTGGTTTACTTTACTGAGTTGGTTCAAATGTGACTTGATTGCACTTCGCAAATGAGGCATTCTGGCAAATCTTAATGTAAGAGAAAATGGTCAGGTGATTTTTTTTACAGAGAAATTTATTGCTGAAAAGACATAGTCTAACAGTCTGCTTTAGTAGGCAGTGAGGTGCTTTTTTTTTTCTTTTATAACCTCCCATATTGGTTGGAACTATTTGTCTTTAAAAGAGGTTGTCCGCAATATGGTTCTAGCAGGTGAGAGTAGTTTTTAGTATCTTTGGATACTAAAATATTTTTGGAGGGCAGGCGCCATTACTATAGAGCTAGTAGTAGAAGTAGTAACTTCATAGCATCTGCAGGTAATCTGATTTGCAGGTGTTATAGTCTGAATGTTTTAAAAACATGTAATTTATCATGCTATGGACAGCTATTTGATGCTCATTTAAGAAAAAAAACAAACCTCTGACAGATGTGATTTTCAGATGCTTTCTTCATTATCTCCTCTGCTTTTTTTTCAAGAAGAGTCATAAGCTGTCATGCATTTTTTGTTGGTGGAAAGGAAGGTGAAACTTCCCTCAGACTTTAAATTTTTTGTTAAAGCTACTGAACCAGCAGTATAACTGCTTTGAAAGAGTAGGGTTTTTGAAATTATTTTGATCTAATTCAGTTCGCTTTAAAGCCAAGCTGTTATGGAAAACTTTACTGGGAGCAAAATTAGGCTCATTTGGAGATTTATTTTTTTTTTAAATTCCAGTCTAAATTTATAGTATTGTATTCCTGCCTTCACAGAAGAAAGGTGATAACATGCATTGCATAGAAGTAGTTTGTGACCTGTAATATAAACTTTTTTGTGACTTATAGAGTGAGTTATTGTTCATTTTCTTTTTTTATTCTTGTTCCAAGGCAAAACGGAAAAAGCAAGCAGCTCCAGAAAAGCCTGTAAAGAAACAAAAGACTGGTGAAAGTTCAAAAGGTGCAGCTTCTTCTAAGCAAAGCAGTAACAGAGATGAGAATATGTTTCAGGTAAAATTGATGACTGTTAGAGCCTGGTTAAGGTAATGTGTTACATCATATTCAGTGTAAATTTTATGAGATGATCTGAATATCGTGACAGCATAGTGCTTCGTCTTCTGAAGCCTTGGTGAAAGGGGATTACGATGCTAGAGTGCAGTTGAGATGCTCAGAAAAAGTGTCAGGTTTCAGCTGAGTAAAAGAATCTGAGTTGTAGCAGTTAACCTAACTCATATATTTCCCCATGGTAGCTCTCTGGGTAGTCATTTTGTCCATAAATGCAGCACTTACCATGAGTGTACTGTAACTGTTAGAAGAGGACTATCTCTACATGAAAATGCTTTTAATTAGGGCTCTTGAAAGAAAGGTTCCTGGAAAACAAAGTGTGGACTCTTCATTCTTATTGAACAAGGGCAACTTGTCTCATGTTTTATAAGACAGTGTCTTGGAATCAAGTATTACTTGTTCCTTTGTCTTATGATGGAGGCTTTTCTCACTAAACATAGAATCATAGAAACATCCAAAAAGATTGTCCTTGAGATGGGATGGATATACATTTTTCAGTAGCAAGATGCATTTGTGAGTATAGCACTTCCTGGGGTTAGCTGGGGCAGTAGAAGTGTGTGTTAAAAGCAGTGCAAGAATGTACATAGCTCAGAATTACATGTTTTAGGGGTGTTAATCAAGACTTAATGTTTCTGACTAGGTGGCTGGGAAGGAACTTAAATTCTTAGAGACTTTGATTCTTCACTTTGTGAAAGGGTATGGGAGAGGTGCCTGGTAAGATGACCCCAACACTGAGTAAGGCAAAATAAATGGTTTTGGGCTGTAGCTGTGCAAAGTAATATGGCAAAAAAAACCTTTTCTAGAGGTAAGACCTGGTTAACTGATACTGTAATACAGGGCAGCTAATTTTTATATTTCAGTTCTCACTTAATGGGTAGTTGAGAGGGAGAGCTTCAGTTGAAGGCAGTGCCGGGACTTCCCTGTCGAAGGAAGAATATATAGTACTTTTAGTTCTGCTTGGGCATACTTGAATTATGTAGGAAAAACGAGATAGTATCTTCTGCACTTAATGACGTAAAATAAAAAGAACCCTATGTATAAACTTTATGCTATGTTTGTAATAAGTTCAGAAAATCCAGCCCTGGGGAAAGTGGTTGAAGTTTTTAATGCTCCCCTTATGAAAAAAAGAAAACAACACCAAACTCTTTCAAATAAAAGCAAAAGTATTTGTGTGCTCTGATTTCCTTCAACCTTGTTGACCTAAGATAATAAAAAGTTACTAAAAACAGCCAGTAGAGGACTCCTATTAGTCTAAGAACAAGATTCTTTCAGTGTTGAGTATAATGGAGAAAAAATATTTGAATATCACCTTGACCTAAAACAGCAGTGTTACTTAGTCTCTGCCTGCCTTTTAGTTGATCAGCAGTAAAATTTTTTTAGGTTGGCTATTGTGTTATGTGAAGCATTGTGAGCTTTTCTCATACTCATCAGCTTATGTGTGTTAACTAAGATGCAACTGTTTCAGTGTAGAAATAGCAGTGTAGGTCTGAGGATACTTCCCCTCTCTCCCCCTGCCCAGGAGAGCACTTGGTAAGATGTAGTTACGTGTTAATTTTTTAGGTATTGTTTTGTTTGTTCTAGGACTATTAAAAATGAAGCTCTCCTTTCTGCTTTCCCATGGCAGTAGAATGATTGCTGATGTGGAAGTGACTTTGCAGTATACCTTACAAGTGTGGCTTCAGTTAATGGAAATCAGGCTGTAAAGCATTTATAGGATAGTCAGAAGTTCCTTGGCATCTATATTGTGTGGGGAAGGGGTAGCAAATGATGTGAACCTTAGAGGCTTATTCTACACCTTTGGGATGCATTCTTAAAAGTATACGGCTTCCTTTCATAGAAAGTTCATTGTGACAGCTGTATTCAGAAGATTCAGCATTTTCATAAAGGTCTGTGTTGTTTATTGTTGTTTGTGACTTATGTTAGTATAAGAGTATTGTTGAAACTAAATATGGAGAATAGTATAAACGTAAGTATAAGGGAATTAATACAGTGTAAGAGACCAAGTATGTTTTATTTATTTATACATCTCGGCCTTTTTAGGTTTTACAGGTAGCCTAGTGTACTTTGGAATTTGTTAAAGGATTTGGGTGCAGTTGGGGTGCAGAAATTTGTTTTATTTCCATTTGTGATGTATTACTAGAGGCCCTAAAGACAAGTATAACTCATGTTAATGTGGAAGGGTTTAGTGTTGATACATTAGATTCCTGTCTATGGCTTCAAGCCAACATGAGCTCTGCATCGTGTGCTTTGGTTAGTTTGACAACCCCTGTCATCTCCCTATGCCTGATTTGGGTAAGGTTTGTTAGTGCTGTCAGAATATCGTATTAATGACTATCCAGAGTGGAAGCATATTGCATGATCAGGCATTTCACTGAAATAGTTACTTTAAAAGTCGTCTATCTGTGTGTTGTCCTGCCTCTCCCCCCTCCTTTTTATTTTTTTTTAAAGTTTGGGTTGTATTTGCTTTTTGACTTGAGAAATAAATTCTTTAGTTTCCTGGTGTGATGTCTTTATCTGTCTTAGGCTCCTGAAAGTAGATAAATATGTAAGTTTGTGATGGTCTGGAAAGGTGATTGGTTTAGCACATTAATTCTGAAACTTAGGTGGTCACCGATGCATTTCACAATCATTTTGCTCTGTTGCAGATCTCATGGTTTACGGGACTTTTTTTTTTTCACCTTCTAATGCTATACCTATAGTTATAATGCTAAGAAAGAAGGATGCTTTTTCTATTTCCACAGTGTGTATACATTTTAATCAAGACAAACTGGAAATAGGAGGAAGAATAGTGAAGAAGGTGGTTAGGACTCGTATAGGAAGTCAGTTGTGTAGCTGTTAAAGGAACAGAGACACAGTTCACTGCATTTTATTCTAAGAAATGGAAACCCATAAATGATGCTTTCAATGTCTTCTAATTTATGGAATTCAATAGAGTAGTATAATCTAAGGAGTTGTAATATTTAATAAAACTACTGTGGCTATAGAGGTACAAAGATGTCTTAGATCAGTGAAATTATTTTAGGAGTATCAGCTGGGGAAAAATAATTGCTCAGAAATGAATTTGTGCCAGAATTGCAGGTAACTGAACATCCAGAAACATCAATTTACTTAAATAGTTAAATTTAGATTTCAGTTGAGGTTTTTAACTTTAGATGTTAATTGAAACTATGCTTCAGAAGCCTATTTAAAGCTTTCAGCAGTGGCAGCTTTTGCATAGAGTTCAGCTTAATATTCCAAATTTAATGTGAACATTCAGCTGAAATCTAGACAGTGATATAAAATCTAACTTAATTTTAGCATTTTCATGTGGAACTGTTTCCATTTAAGGTAGACGTACTGATTGAATAAATGTGAACTTTGCATTATTGCCCCTCACCTTAATGGAGCTGAATTGAGACATATAGTCTTATCCTTAAAATTAAAATCCTAAACCCTGTTGACTCTATTTGCAGCTGTAATCTGCTATGTTGTGTCAGATTTTGTTAGAGCAAATCTGTAATTACTTGGCAATGCATTAATATTCTTTGATAGCCCTGGAAAATAAAGATGTTTTGGGGTGCTACTACTTGGAACTGTGCTTAGAGGTGACCTTAAAAGTCACTGAAGCATTAAAGGGTAAATCCAAGAAATGATGTTCACATAATGGCCATCTGTTGCCAGCAGTGCTGACGGACTTGGGCATGGTACAAAGTTTGGTCTGAAAGAACTAAGCTACCGTGACATCGTGGTTTTATTGTTTTTGAATGTTAAATTTGTAGTACTGTGGAAGTATCTAATAAATCAATCAAAAAATACTATCTTATAGACGGTAACGTCTCGTTCATTTTAAAGGATGCTTTGAAGGAGGAAGACTCCTTCAGGCTTATGATATCTAAAGATATCCTAATTGTTTTAAAAATAATTTTGGTATTAATTTAGCATGATGTGCATGAGAAGAAAGTTTAATTTAAGCAAACATAAAGCATTATTGCTTGTATCTATTTTGTGAAATAACAGCTTACGACTTAAATATCTGTGGATGGTTTTAGTTGATTGGAGAGTTAGTCAACCTTTCTGGTCAGACTTGGTGCTAGTAAGATGTGTTTGGGCCCTTTTTAAATTGTATTAATATTCAAGATGCATAAACTAAGGAAGTTGAATGCTGAAATTAATGTTTTATCAGGAAGGTATGTTGTATTTTAAAATTATTTAGTTTAGAATGTGTTTTTTCCTCATAAAGTGTGTCCAGAAGGTGCATACAGAATTCTAAGAATTTATTACGTGAATTGTATTTGATTGTGTTTTTATTATCTAATTTTTGGTTTTCAAATTCACATTATACTTTGAATTTATGTGAACACATAGTTTTTTATCAAATTTGGAAAGATCTTTAGTGAACCTAAATGTTGTAGTGTAATGCATAGCTATCAGTATGCCTACTGTCCCATACCCACCCCCTCCCCCACCACCAAAAAAAAAAGTGGCCTTGTAAGTCAGTTAAGCCACTGTGGTGCAGAAATTTTGGAATTCCAAGGTAATTTTGTGCTATGCTACATGCTGGTAAACTTAAAGGATTTGGGTGTTTTTTTGGAGCACTTGATACAGTGAGACAGTCTTTTAAACCACAGTTCCAATGAAGTGCCGTGAGGACTTGGAAGCATGCATGGTACAGTTGGTGGCATACTTCCATTTCCATCTGTATTTACTGTGTTTAAAGAAAGAAAAAAAGAAACTCAAAAGCCCCTCTAGAAATTGTGTTTATCTAATGTGAATGTCTAATTTGATGCCTGTACAAATGGAAAGGGCTAAAATTTAGATTTGGGAGTGGAGCTCCCTCTTTCTCTGTTTGCTTGCAACTACTGCAAACAAAGATGGTTATAATACAGGCAAAATTGTATTTTGGAAGACAGTAAATTTGTGGTTTTTGTAAGAAGAAGGCTTGTTAAGAATGTAGATATTTTATTCTAGGAGAGCTACTTTTGCATTGAGCATTAAATGCTTGACTCTTTAAGTTGTTGATCTGTTTATACTGTCATCACTTATTAGCCTACTGACTACTCTGGATTAAGCTTTTGATCTAGTTGTTTCTCTGGTGTCTAAAATAAGCTGCAGTGTGCAGTGTCACATGTCTGAGTTTGATACTGCTGGGAAAAATGAATGCTGATATATGTAAATACCTAAAAGACCCTTATATGTGTTTTGACAGATTGGCAAAATGAGGTATGTCAGTGTTCGTGACTTTAAAGGGAAAGTCTTAATTGATATTAGAGAATATTGGATGGATCAAGAAGGTGAAATGAAGCCTGGCAGAAAAGGTATTGTTCTGCTTCGTGTTATTTTGTATTAAAAGATTGTTTGCAGTTTGCTGGACAACTTTGTGTGTCAGATTTTTCTATTATTGCTACATTATATTTTTAGAGTAATATTTTTACTTTTTTATAATTTTTATTTTAACAAATGATTAGTTTTCTCTGGAGATTATAAATAAAAGCAAAGTAGGTTCTCTGGCCTGAGTCTGTTGTCCTAAATGGATCCTCCATGATTTATGGAAAACAAGGTGTCAAATACAAGCGAATTTGGTATGGGAGTTATAAACATTGCCATATTTTCCCTAACCCCCCCCATTAGCTTAACAACATTTCTTTCTTTTATTACAGTTGGATTACTTATTTCAAAATAAAAAAGATTTAACTTACTAATTTGTGATAAGAATTTCTTTCAAACAATTATGTTCTTCAATTTCAATCAAATTTCAGGTTAAAATAATTAAAATATTTATGTGACTAATTTTGGAAAAAATATGTCAGTATTTTAGTTGCAGTGAAAATACCTCCCGTGTGCAAGCTTTGGTACTGTGCTTCTAATCTGCAACACAGTAGAAGCCCTTGTACCTTTATTTTCCAGTCCCATACCTGCTTTTTATGGCATGCCTTCACTGAACCATTTTCAGAACTATGCTACCTGCAAGGTCATGGAATCTCAGCATGGTAGAATCACAGTATGGTTTGGGCTGGAAGGGACCTTAGAGATCATCTAGTTTCAACCCTCCTGCCATGGGCAGGGACACCTCCCACTAGACCAGGTTGCTCAAAGCCTCATCCAGCCTGGCCTTGAACACCTCCAGGGATGGGGCATCCACAGCTTCTCTGAGCAACCTGCTCCAGTGCCTCACCACATAGAATCATAGAATCACCAAGGTTGGAAAAGACCTAAAAGATCATCCAGTCCAACTGTTCACCTATTATCAATAGCTCCCACTAAACCATGTCCCTCAACACAACATCCAGTCTTTCCTTGAACACACCCAGGGTTGGTGACTCCACCACCTCCCTGGGCAGTCCATTCCAGTGCCTGACCACCCTTTCTGAGAAGTAGTACTTCCTAATGTCCAGCTTTTTCACCACCCTCATAGTGAAAAATTTCTTCCTAATATCTAGTCTAAGTCTGCCCTCTTCTAGTTTAAAACCATTACCCCTCACCCTGTCGCTACATGCCCTTGTAGTAGTGCTTTGCTTAATGTCATGTTGCTTCTGTTAGAAGAGCCTACATTTAATTGTTTTGCATGTTGTGCCAAGGAAAGAGGTGAGTAGCAAACATTCTACCCAGGAGATTGACATTTAATGTAGAATCAGCATAAGGTTTGTTACGTTCTTCTCGTGTGTCCAGTAGCAACTCAGTGAATAGACATTTGGAAAGCTTGAGAAGCATTTTCACTATTTCTTAAATAACCACTGAGAATATGTTTGTATGACGGTACTATTGGTTTTGGATTTGTTGTTGCTACTTAACAAAAAAGATGACTCTGACTCCTAAAGGCTTGAACCTACTGTGTTTCGAGGTGGAATTCAGAAGTATATGTGGTTTGGGTGGCAAGCTACAATGAGATTTGATGGGTAGGCCAAGTGGTGAGAATTAGATGATGTAGGTAGAAATGTTTATCAATGTGGCAAAAGGGTCTTTATTTGGATAAATTTAATAGTCTGATACAGTATGTGAGTCTAATGTTCCACTGATGCACCTATGAGCTGCTTGTCTAGCTATCCTAAAAACACTGTAAGCAGTTGAAATTGTGTAATAAAAATAAAAACAAAAAATCCAACAGTTTAAGTTACTGTGTCAGATTGTTTCAAACAGTAGACCTGAACTGCCTTCAGTTCATCTGGTGTGTAGTTCAGGGACATCTTGATGATTCTTGGTCCCCTAATAATATAATGGTTAGCACGCGTGACCTAACTGTTTTCAAAAGAATCCTGCCCTCTAAAGACTGGTGAAAAACTGCTTAGAGTAGCCCCATGCAGACTGCTCGCTGCTCAAAATTATGGTGGTGCTCTGATAAGACAGTGATAGTAGAAGAAAAAAAAGACTATGAGCCCCAAAAATGGAAATCAAAGTTTCACCTGTTTTCAGGTCGTGTGCCACCTACAGGGAGAAAACAATGAAGGAAGCCTGATCACTGGGGGGGGAGAGTGGGGGTAAATAGGAGAAGAGCCTGACTGGAGAGTGTGAGAGGTAGGCCTGCGAGTCTGTACTTGCATAGAGTTGGCATAGAGATTGTAGGGGAAGATTGAGGAGACTAAAGCACAAAGGAAACATGTGCATGGACTTGAGCTTGGGAAAGTACAAATTTCCAACTGAGGAGATGGGTTGTGGGGCACTGAATTATTTTTGATTGAATTTCACTAAAAACTATCGTGAACTTCAAGTGAAAAAATAATTTCTGTATTGGTTTGTGAGTGCTAGAGAGTGGAATAGAGCCTCTCCAAAATATTATTACATATAGTAGGTGTTATTTACAGTACTTCAGGAAACGGGAGGAAAAAAAACATCAGAATTATGGTACTTTAAACATGCATAGAAGTTCAGTCCACAGAGATGTGGCTTTCAGGAGCTAACAGGAATATGAGTGATTTCCAACATCTCAGTCAGGGCTTTTGTGCCATCTTTTGTCAAGGCCAAAATTTCACTGCCTGTGTTTAGCCTAACACTTGTGAATCAGTTGGTTACACGGTACTAATTTTCTTTGTAATTTAAACTTGTCTGGAGATAACCTGAAGTCTAAAGTTAGAAGTGTTCTGAAGGAGCAGTTTCACTTTGTAACTGAGATGGTTGTCAAAGTAGCTCAAACATTAATAGTTATGAAAATGACTTTGTGTATGAAACCAGCCCTGATAGTAATTATGCAAGATCCTGCACCACAATTTTCTGTTTGTCTTAAGTGTTTATTTTTAATGCATTTCAGGTATTTCTTTAAATCCAGAACAGTGGAACCAGCTGAAGGAACAGATTTCTGATATTGATGATGCAGTAAGAAAACTGTAAAGACAGAGCCATACAGGAACTTTTATCATTCTAGTTGATTTAAGCAGTCTTTTTACATTGGCTTTTGTTTTTTAAAATATTGTTTTCCAAGCTATTGTATATTTGGATTGCAAAATGATTTGTAAGATGAATACTTTTTTTATGTGCATTAAAAGTGTATTCCGAGTGAGGCTATTTGTGTATACTTTACTAAAAGGAAATGTGTTGCTTTTACCTCGTGGTGTAAAATAAATCAAATAATATGTAAAGCATACTTGTTTGTGGCCTTTTGATTGAGGGTATTTGCTGATAAGGCCACCCAACAGCTTTAGTCTTTGTTTTAGTTTCAGTTTAGTTAACAGTTAATATGAATTCATTTTCAGAGATTTCTTCACGTGTCTCACTTTAATTTTTTCTTTTATTTCCGTACTCCTTGGTATTGCCCTGACAGCTTTCTGCTTTAAGAGTTGATACAAACAGTGAATACTTGGTGAAACACACTTTTGTAGATAATTTTAAATACTGTATTTGCTAATTTATCCTGTTAATTCAGATGTAAACGGTCCTGAGTATATAGACTTTTTTGCATTACTTGCATGAAGTGTTATACTGAACAGTAACACTTGAACAAAAGCCACATGCTATTTCTTCCCATTTTTCTATAGCTTGCTTAACTTAGAAAACACAATTAGCTATTTTTCTTGGACCCTAGATTTTAGAATGTGATGCATAAACTTTTTCAGTGATAGACATATACCTCAGAGTAAGATAGTATTTAAGAGCTCCAAATGTAGTTATTAGTTAGGTACCCTTTTCAAGCTTTGCATTAATTTAATTCTTGAGCACGTACTGACTAGTTATTCTATAAAAAAGAACAGCTAACCTGTCTTCATATAGCTTTTGTTTGTTTGAGCGTATTATGTAACCAATGCTTTAACTAGGCTGTAGCACAGATTAAACAGTCAAGCAGGGTTAAAATTGCTTCAGCCAAAATGTCTGTCTGTCATGCTTTTGCCCTGTCTACGCTGCCTGCCCAGACCAATTTATTTGACTTGCTTTGTGTGGCTTACCTGTGCACAGCTCTTTTATCTTTTGTACAGACGATACTTAGTGCTTACAGAGGAGTGCTATTATATAATGGATCAAGACTCTAGCAAATTTTGCTCATCAACCATTACAGTATTCTGGTAAGAGAAGCTTCTGTCCAGTGGAAGCTCTACTAGACTACATGCTGCCCCAGTTGAAGGGCTTCTTGATGGGTGTCACAAACAATGGAATGAAGAAGGGAGAATATGATGTTTGAGTAGAACTTGGAGAGAGAAGGGCCACGCCCGTACAGAATTTAATGATGAAAGGTGAAGGTTAGTTGATACATCATAACTACAGCGAAGAGATGCATGTTAGTGGAATTAGAATTAATTTTCTGACTTAACTCAGTTAATTGAAGGAATAAGATTAATCAGCTTCATGAAAATTGACATTTCAAGGCTATGTAGTGAATGTACAGCTTAATTGGTTTGGCTGTAATTTTCCCATTTGATGTTAAACTTTATGTATTTCTAAGATTTTGTATAGATAAACAGGATTTAATATTTGTTTAATTTTGGAATATCTTAAAATAATTGTTTATATTGCAGACATGCATGGAAGTATACACACTGTTGCTGTGCTGCAGAGTTTATGATTCAATACAAGCAGGTATTGAAGGGTAAGGAAGGGTAACTTCATCAAATTAAATATATATTATTTAATTTAAATATTATGTCAGATACCTCCACCTGCTTTTTGACTTACCCGTTGTTGGCATATTACAAATAAAGTTAAAATCTGTTTTTGTATAGCTCAGGAAATCTGAGTTTTTTGGAACTGCTTGAGGATGAAGAGGGTGAAGAGATGTTTTGTTGTAGCAGATGCATTTTTGGGCACAACGTTCATTTCTGAGTGGCTCTTAAAGGCCTATGGGGATATTTGGACCAAATAGAATAAATACGAAGTGTCTGCTGTTTTTTTTTCCCTTAAATGTGAAGCTTTGCAACCAGGTTTCACCCATTTTACCTCAAAACTTTCATGTGGCTACTTTAAAGTACATGATTGTATTTAGAGGCAACATTGTCCTCACTTAGGTAGTAGGTCATTGGATGGCATCTGTGTATCAGTACAATATAATTGTGTTCAGGAATGTGGAGAATTAATTTCGTTCATTCTGGGGGAGTAAGTGAAAAAGTTTTAATATAGTCTTTAGTTCTCTTGTGGAAACTGATGGTAGAGGTGTTCAAAGAAACTATTGTTTTCTAAACAAGAACTATTAGTTCCTATTATAGATAACTCCCTCGCTGAATTTGTGGTGATAATTACTGGAGTTTATCCCATTTTGCTTGATAAAGCTACTTATCTTGTGTGTTTAAAAATACTTTCCCATCTGCCAGTTATATTTCTACTTTTAGTAATGATAAAATATCTTATATTTTGCCTGAGCCAATTGTAACATCTACATGAATGTCCTACAAAAAAGGACCAATCAGGTTCACAAATGAACTCAAACTGGCATGAGCCGACTGTGAGGGGAATTTGTTGCATCTCAGATGGCTGGTGTGCTTGTTCCTTGATAAAAATTTGACACATTCAATATTATTTTGAAATAATTAGTTGGTAGTGATTTGTCATGTCGTTGTCTATGGCTGTAGTCTTTCTGATTTGAGAAGAAAGTTCAGTTTTTTTTTAATAAATATTATTTTCTTGCAGACAAAATACTAGTTAGGGTGCATGTTGAAGTGTCCACAGCAAAAAAATTGTACATGTACGAAAAGGCTGTGTAATGTGAGATAAAAACAACTGCTACCTTTCCCATTGAAGTGGCAAAGGAAAGATGCATTTGATTTTTGATGTTTATGCAAGGTATATTAGCAATATGTTTTATAAATTAAACCTACTGTGGAGCTTAGGAAAAATACATCACAGAGCTGCCAAAGTACCATGTGTGTGATGAATCGACTGTCTTGTACAATATTGCTCTTATGTAGAGATGTTCATATTGAAAATAAACAAATGCAGTACTAAGTTTGATATTTCTGTTCAAGGAAGTGCCCCAGTTACGTACTTCATATGTGATCTCCTAGCAAAAAAAATTGATTATTGTAATTCTGGTAATTCAAATGTCATATTGTTAACTGTGTGGAATGTTTCATGTTTTGCTCTGGTGGTATCAGCTTCAGAGAGGCCACTGGAAATAAGAGCCTTCCAACTGTAATTACCTTAATGTTCAAATAAAAGATAGTTAAATGGCATATGTGTAATAAGAATTTAAACACTTGGAAATAAATGAAGACTTCTGTTGACATAGTGTTATTCTTAATAGAAATTTAGCTGCACTAGAATTTACTTTTTCTTAAATTGTTATGGAAACTGCTGTTTGTTTCTTGCAACTGTTGTGATCTGGAAATTTGAGAACTTTATTAATAATCGTATACTTGTCCATGTTTGTGGGTGGGGGATTGATTGTGTAGACTGTAGGGATAGAAGTTTTTCATTATGATAGAAGAACAAGTGTTGTGTAAATATGAAAGCCGCAGATAGAAACACACTTTCAAACATTAAAGAGAAGGAAAGTTCCTGATGAGTTGCTACTGTTAAGAAAATGGCTGACTTATATTTTTCAGTGAAGTTTCTTTTTGCTCTGAAAATAAATGTCACCATAGATTAGATAGAAAAAAGCTTCTCACCCATTTATTTGTCACTGCTCGGGTCGATATAGCCTTCTTTATAGATTTGTTTTTCACATGGTTGCTGTGGCGGATCTGTAGGGATTAACTGAGTTGATTAACTGATTGCAGCCTTGAACCTAAGAAGTTTTTCTTCAAGTAATTTTGGATAGTTTGGCAATTTATAGCCACAGAAACAACTGTGGTTCAAAGGAAAGAAATGGAGTTTGGAGTTGATGGAGGGTCATCATGTCCTACCTATTTTTTATTTACTGCCATCCACGTATGGATAGGATGCATCTTTGTAGCTCTCGTGACTGTGTGGAAGAACAATCTCTTAAGCAATATTTTTCCTGTTATGAGTCAAGCATGTATGTCCCCTGCGCTCAACTTAATGTTTACCTTGTTAGGTAAAAGTGTGAAGACACCTACTGAAGAACTAGAAAAAATGATCCTTGGCCTAGTGGTGGTTTATCAGGGAAACCTGAATGGTGTTGTGAGCTGAGGGACATACCAATAGTTATGGGGATAACTTAATGGCTGAGAACTCAATAACAGCTGTTCCCTTGGCATTGTACTTTAACAAAAATTTTATCATTTTTGGTAAGATCTGCTCAATTTGGTTTTCATTCTACTTCCTTTTTGGTTTCAGTGAATCCATGTAATTGATAAGATGGCGAATCAGTTAAGAATTGAGGTTGTGTTGAGGAGTTAAATTTTTATGAACATTGTCCTTTGGAAGGAGGTGGGCTCTCCTAAAAGTGAATGGATCTTACTGCAAAACTTGGTGGAATGAACAGACTGTTCTTGGAAATCTCCAGATGTTATTTGGTAAGACTAAATAAGAAAAACATTTTATGGCTACTTGGCCAGCATGCCTAATAGACTACTGTTAGTTATCAGTTCACTTGGGCAGAATTTAATGAGATAAAAATGCAAAAGTAAAGAAAGGGTAAGATTTTACATAATGCTGTTACTTGTGTTATCTGAAGAACTGTTTCAGACCTTGAGAGTTAAAATGTTTTATACTTTCTACTGATAGACTAATGTGTCAAAACAGTTTTCAGGCTGTTGAAAAGAAAGCCCATTTCATCTTAGGAATAGAAAGACCTAAGTTCTATTCACTAAGATCTCATCACACAACGTATCTGAGGGAGAGGTAAATTACATAGTGTATTAAGAACAAACTTGAGATCAATGTGACCCTAATAGTTAAGTACTTGACACTGCAAGTTAAGTGGTATGCAGCAATAGAACTTGGCAGTCTGTCTGTGGTGTTGATTTTATGCAAGCATTGGAGCTTTTTGCTAGCTATCTCAATATGAAATGGCTCTGCAGACCTCTGCTGTTTCCTCTGCTTTCCATTTGTGAATCCCTAACTGAGATCTGCAGTTCCCTTTGCATTTCCTCTGTTGTTTGTATTGTGACTGGAAGCACCCTTCTGTCTCTTGGAACACAAGCACTTCTGGCTACAGTCATGTTATCGTACGACAACGACTAGATCTTAATGGTAATTGGCGTATATAACTGCTGTTGCTAACACAGCAATAATGGATGTACATCTTTGTTATTTTTTTTTAGCATTGTGATAAAGTATACTTAAAATCATAGAATCATAGAGTGGTTTGGGTTGGAGGGAATCTTAAAGATCATATAGTTCCAACCCCCCTGCTATGGACAGGGACACCTTCCACTAGACCAGGTTGCTCAAAGCCTCGTCCAACGTTGCCTTGAACACCTCCAGGGATGGGGCATCCACAGTTTCTCTGGGCAACCTGCTCCAGTGTCTCACCACCCTCACAGCAAAAAAACCTTTCTCCTCATATCTAATCTAAATTTGCCCTCTTTCAGCTTAAAGCTGTTACCACTTGTCCTGTTGCTACTCTCCCTGACAAAGAGTGTCTCCCCATCTCTCCTGTAGGCCCCCTCTAAGTACTGGAAGGCCACAGTAAGGTCTCCCCAGAGCCTTCTCTTCTCCAGGCTGAACAACCCCAGCTCTCTCAGCCTGTCCTCATATGGGAGGTGCTTCAGCCCTCTGGTCATCTTCGTTGCTCTCCTCTGCACTCACTCCAAAAGGTCCGTGTCCTTCCTGCGCTGAGGACTCTAGAGCTGGATCCAGTACTAGATCTCCTGGTGGGGTCTCAGGTCTCAGGAGAGTAGAGTAGAGGCAGAGAATCACCTCTCTCGACCTGCTGGTCGCGCTTCTTTTGATGCAGCCCAGGACATGGTTGGCTTTCTGGGCTGCAAGTGCGCATTGCTGGATTATTCTTGCCACCATGCATAACTACCCAAATGAAGTAATTTTCTTCATACTAACTTGCACCATTGTCTGCAGTGAAAGTACAGGACAAATGCTTTTCTCTGCTGATCATTAACAACTTGGAAAATACCACAGTGAGACAGTTTCTGGGGTAAAAATAGAGTTATCACTTACGTATCTGCTTGCCATAAGCAAGGGTACTTGTCATTGCAGTGGTTTGGTTAATGGAAAGAAAACTCAGTTGCTTGGGTAGCCTGAAAAGTTCCTAAAGCACCATGTAGGACATGAGTAGTGTTTATGATGATGTAAAGACTGCCCTCCTATCTGTTCAAATAAACCTTTGAAGAATATTAACTTGCAGTGTGCTTTTTCTCACGTATAGCATACTTTTTTATGTTTTGTTTTTTGTTTTGTTTTTGTTTTGGTTTTTTTTGAGAGATTTTTTGGCATATGTTGTGTAGTCCTGTTGCAACAGTAGGAGAACTAGGTGCTCTGATTACTGAGTCACTGTGTAGGGAAAGCACATATCTGTTTCTTGGTTCCACAGTGCATCTGTTATGCACTATTCCATTGTAGTGTGCCTTTTACCTATCAAAATGATTTGTAGTAACCTGTGGAAAGTGTTTGTAGCTTACCTGTCAAAATGTTTGGGGGACAATTTTTTGTACATAAATTATCTAGGTATTTTCACCGCTCCTCCTAGAAATCTGTTCATGCCGTGGTGTTTTGATTTTATGTCACTGTTTTGTGGGAAACTGCAATGATTTTTTTCTGTGATAATTAAGGAGTTTCGCAACTTGTTATTTTTTCACATGCTCCAGTTGCAGTTTTTGAAAATGGATTTGAAAAGGTTATACTTGCATGCATTTCTTAGTAGATTTTGTTAGATTCATAGATTGTTACCTGGCTGAGACTGTTTGCTCTGTATTGTGAGCAACTGTTTGTCAGGACTATAAAGTTGCAAGCTTATGATATGCCATGTAAAAATGTAAGGAGAGCAAAATGTGCAGCTAAAGAAATGAAGTATTTTCTGAACTTTTTCAGAAACAATATTTTTCTCATTTTGAAGGCAAAATCTAAACCCCAAACAGTTAAAAAATGCCAATGCTTCAATTCAAACACGAGTTCATCAGATGTGCCCTTTTTTAATACAATATTTTTGAAAAGTTACAGCAATGCGTGTTTTAAAAAAGGTCTGCCTAGATTAACAGTATGTTTAGTAACACAAAATTTTTAAAGCTCATTGAATCTATACCAATATATAGTTTTTAGGTGTTTTTATTTGTGTTTTTGATACTTCAAAGCATTCATCTTAACTGAATAGATAAATTTCTGTGAAGCTTTGGGAGAACTTTGGAGCCTTCCACAGGTGGCCGTTGCATCCTTGGATGGAGGAGGAGACCTATTGACTTCTTGTGTGGAAGTTCTTGGACAAAGGGGCTGTTGTATGCTTTGGACAATGAGTTTGATGTGCTTTAGGTCATTATTGCCTCCGAGCCTCGTATTAGCAGTTTGCTGTATTAATGAAGGACACAAATGACAGTTTTTCCTGTAGTTAGTCTATTGAAATAAAATTTGGATGGATATTTAGCTTTTTTACTTAAAAATTCTATTTTGTGTGGTTTTGGCTTCAAGAGAATTGAGGTTAGCATGTCAGTCAAGAAATTTATAATTCTGTAATTTTTTATATGGTTCAGATAATTTTCCAGCTTTATTTAACTCTATCTGGTTACATTTCTGCTTGGGGCATTGCTGACATACTTCTATAGCCGTCGTTGCTTGGTACAGCATTGAGGATGGGAGTACCCTGGTGCCAGGGTAAGGTAATAGTGTTCTGTTGACAAGGAGATCTTTTTTTCATTACGGATCTTTCAAATGCAGCATGTATGGAAGGTGTAAAGAAGTGTAGTAAAAGAATGGAAATCACTGCTTTTCACATTAGAAATATCAGATCTGAATTGGAAACCTTTGTGTAAAACTGAAAACCTGTTCGTAAACCTCTGACAGTGTGTGTGGTATTTCAGAGAGGTGAGATATTTTTTCCTGGGTAAACCTCAATAATTACTTTTAAATGAATTTATATTTTGTCTAATAAATATTCATACACATCTCTGTGTAAGCGGCTACAGAATGCAAGTTCTGTGCTGGTAACAAAAATAATAATTCAATATAGGTTCGTGTGGTGTATGCATGTGCTTTAAGTTTGTAAATACATTTTGCGTTCGGCCTGAAAGTATGTTGTATGGTAGTGACATTTAAATGTATCCAGCTATAACTTAATTATTAGAAGTATAGTAAGTAGTAGAGTGTTTGCCCACTGTCTCAATTATCATTTAGGTAATAATTTTAATAATTGTCAAATCACCATTTAATTACCATCCAATTATCAGTCACCATTTGATTACCTTTTAATTTTAATTAAATAATCAATTAATTGTTATTTGATCATCAAAGAATAATTAATAAAACCCTTTTAGTTAACCCCATAATGATGATTTCTCTTAATAATTCACCTGCAACAGGTACTAAGCCTCAATCCATGCCTGTGAATTTCTTGGATGTGGAGTAGAAAGCTCATTGCAAGTATTTGTTGTAGGAGAATTAGAAATCTACATGTGTGTGGCCTATAATAACGCTGCATTATTGGGTTGGAATCCTTCACTCTGAAAGTGTTTCAAAACCTCCTAGATACTTTCTTGGTCTTTTAGAAGTTAACCTCCTCCATGTTTTGTGGAGGACTCTGCTGTGAAAAGAGTGAAGTCGTCTCAGCAAGAGCATTGTGTTATCATGACAAGTAGTTGGGAATAAAGCTTGTTTGACTCCCCTGTATTGCTGACTGCATTTAGAAATGAAACATCTGTTGGAGTCCTCACCTCTGCTTCTTGACACTTGAACCTTCAGTCAATACTTTGGTGGGACAGGGAGTAATTGTTTTCAGAGTAATAAGAGTTCAAATTAAAACATTGTCATAAATAACACGCTCTTACAGTGTCAATGATGGGACTGGGGATATTGGAGAACTGTTCAGCTCTCAGGAATAACGTTCCTGTGTCAATTCCATTTGATTGCTTGATTGGCCAATGTTTTGCAGATCTATTTTAGTCTTGGTATGACTACTTTGAGCAATATGTTAACACAAGACAATGTTCATTGTTCAAGATACTTGGAAAAACATATGTGCTTACTGTTGCTATAGAATTTTGTTTCAGCCTGTAGGAAAGTTGCCAGAGCAATGAGATGAAAGCCAGCATAGATCACATGGGCCACGTAATGCCTCTGTTGCCTCAGGAGTTCTCTATTTCAGACAGCACTGAGCTTTTACTGCTGTAAAATATATGAAAATTTGCAGAATTTGTGAATATCACTGCATGTGGGCTTCTTGGCTTGTCCTCTGATGAGGTGGGCTCTGTGCATATCTGTTCTTCTGGTACTGAAAAACAGTATTTTTTGAGACATGAAGTATCACTTCGTCTCTTTAGGACATAGAGCTTTTCCCAAATGATCAGCAATCTTGTTGTGGTCCTGTCTTTTGTAATTCTTCCTAAAGTATCCTCCATCTCTGTCAGCTCCTTGGTGCCAGTGGGCATACCTCCTGGGATACTGGCAGCAGCAGCAATGGCACCTATGATGTCTTGCTGTCTGTTTTGTTTCCTGTTATATCCAGCACTCCCTGGCCCCTGGAAAAAGGAGAATGGGCTTACTCCACCAAAGTCTGCTCTGAAACAAGGCAAGGTACTGTTGCAAAGTACAGCAACTGTCTTTTTGGACTCTTCTTGGTGGAAAAGCATGATGCATAAACAGCTGTATGAAGTGTATCTCTAGTCCAATGGCTTGTTTCCAGATGAACGTGTGCCTCTTGTCACTATAAAATGGCACAGTTCAATTTCCAGCAACAGGAAGGCTGACTTGCTCACCTCTGCATTATCTGTTTTACTCCTGCACCAGGTAAGATGCAGGATCAGCCTATGCTCTTCTATCACCAAATGCTTTTCTATCAACCAACATTTTGAGAAAATTTCAGACTGGCTTTGTGCAACTCTGAAGAGAGGGAACTATCTCAGTTTAGTCAGTGTGAATATATACAAAGCTCTCCGGTCTCATCTTCAAGGGCCTTACGTTTAGGTTACATTGGAAAGTTTAAATGCTCTGCGTAAGCAAGTGGTCTGTTCTTGCTTTTTAATACATCAGGAGGCAAATGCAGTGCTGAGGGGTGTGTGGGCAGTGATGTTGATTTGTTGGAGATTTATCTATTTAGATTTTTCCAGTTTTCTGTCAGTTAAAGTAAGCAGAGATTCAGCTGGGGGTGCCAAAATGAGATCCATGCAAATGTCTGCAGAACTTTCTTCTAAAAAGGTAGATCCTTGTATAGCTTTATTTGATTGGTAGCTTACAGTTCTCTCCACAAAAAGCTCACTGTCCAGATAAGACAGGACAAAACATTATTAATTTTCCCTGGGACAGGTTTCAGTCTTCTCTTTGGCTATCTTTGAGGTTTCTCAAGGTCCGTCTGCTTCTTACGGGTGTGTTCTCTTTATATATAGGTTGCTTTAAGACACTTCAACCCAGAAAGTCTCCTCCCTGCTCACAGCAGGAGCAGCAACGCTTTAGTGCAGAGCCAACCAGCAGCCATGCGCTGCAAGGGGGACTGTTAGCTGACAGTGAGGAGCAATTGGGTAGAGTTAGTATTCAGTGTGCCCATCAAAACTGACGGTTTTGAAGCACCTGATATTCTGGGAAAATGTGGGCTCTTCTTTAGTTTTCTTCAGCCCTAGCTGGCTGCAGTCTTGACCACATCAGCTTTTAACCATCTGGCTTCTGATTTCTTTTGTCCCATGGTAATTTCTATCTACAAAAGGAGAATAATATTTTCTTCCTTTTCTCTTTTTTTTCCCCCATCCTTTTTAATTTAATTTATCATCTCTGCAGAACTAGGATGCATTTTATTTGTTTGAATAGTGAACAGCTGAGAGGAACATGATGCTGCCAGCTGGAGCCTCTCACCTCCAAAGGGTAAGACATACACAAAGAGTTTTATGACCTGCACAGGCATGTAGGAGTGCAGCCAGCCACTAGATGTCAGCATTATTTTAAATATTAACAGCTGAGCTACTAATTGGCCGTTCTTGCTTAAAATGTGGTGATGTTGGTTTCTGACAACACGAGACTTGGTAACTAGTACCAAGAGGCTACAAGCTTTTGTAGTTGTGAAATACTCAATGAAACCCATCTTGCTAGCAACATACCAGGGTTAATTTTCCTAATAATTTTCTACATTTCAGTCCTCATGAGAAAGGTACTGCTACCTGCTAACACAGCTAAGGACAAAGTGAGATTTAATAATGGGACTTTTGAAGTTCAGTTGTGCTTGCATTCAAGTGTGGATACATCAAAGATGTCAAAAATGCCTTTGCATTGTGGAGCCCCTCAGCAAAGCTGAAAAGCTTTTGTGTGTAGATTAGAGCTGCATCTAGGGGTGAAGTTGGCTAAATCAATTTAGTGGCTCACGGATGCAGAAAAGATACAGTCCTGTTCCTCTCTCCATTGCTCTAATTGTTGCTAATCTGGCAGAAAAAAATAACCCAGCAGGGACAAACAAGTAGTTTTATTTTGGGGAGAAGATGATCCTTCTCTCACCAGATGAATGCCTGTGTCAGCACAAAGAGTGAGACCATGCAGCCAAAGGCAGGAATGAAGAAAGGCAGAGGGGCAACTTTTTTTTACAAATCTGAGTCGTTAGGTTTTTCCTCATATCTGTTTGCTCTCGTTGCCCAGGAGGCACTTGTCCTGTACAAGTATCGATTTCCATCTTCTCTTGTTCTTTTTGCTTTTCATGGTTATTCCTTCCTGTTTCTGCCTTGTCAAAGATGCTGGGTAGAGCTCAATAAGTGCCTTCTGCGATTCTCTACTCTCTGCCAATTTTCTTGTCCTCAAGAGAGGACTAATCCATTGTTTCACTAATCCATCTCTTCCCATTCATATCACTCTTAAACATTTCCTTTTTCTGTATTTCCCACAGTAAGTGATTTGTAAAAGTGCAATTAACTCTTTCTGTGTTTCTAGCCTTGAATTGTTTCTTCATTGTGTTTTTTTTCGTGCAGTTGTTGAGTTTGTGTTGGCAGATCTCTTTATCCATCTTGACATTAGGAGTTTGAGAGGACTTAAGTGTTGGCTGGAACAAATGGCAAAGGGCCTGCAACTGTAAATCCACTGGGATAAAGGCGCTCTGGGAAGAACCGCACACAATATCAGTGCTTAACAACTAATAGAGAATAATATGATAGTAGCTCATCCCAGGCTCTGCTTCATGTCAGTGTTGAAATTACCTCTGCTGATTTGCAAAGGATGTATAAACTCTGATTCTCTTCCTTTTTGGCATATTGTTATGGTTCCCATACTGCATAGTTCCTACACAGTTCATAATTTTAGGTAGTTTGTAACATTTTGGATTTTATGTGGGCTTTTGAATGCTTCTGCTAGGCAGATATTTTGCTGAACTTCTATTTTATCTATTACCGTTATTCACTTGGGGTAAATCCCACTTGAGTTTCTGGAGGAAGGAAAGAAGTTAGACCCTGTGGCTCATGAATCCCTTTGTCTCAAGTGTAGCCAAGATGAAGAGATTTTGAATTGTGATTGAATCCTATACTCCCTGAAGCCCTTGTATGTTTTGTAAAATTGTTATGCTTGGTAGAATCCAGTAAATACCAGATGTATACTTTATTCTGAGTTGGGAATTTCATATCCTTCTGGAACAAAATAATTTATTTCCCACACATTTTGACTACATTATATTGGCGCCATTCATTGTCACTCCACTTAAAGTTGTGTCAGCATTCTCAGTATAAGTTGTTTTTTTGGAGGTTATAACTTGGATGTAAAAATTTGCTTCTACTTAGAAACTTGGTCTCAGTCCAGAAGTAATAACAAAAAAACAAATACAGATTTTTCCGTATAATTTATGTTGTTGTTTTGGGAGGGGAAGAGAGAAGAAAAAAAATAGCACTGAATAATGGTGAAGTATGCATTGTAATTTGTTCTACTTTGACCAATTAAGTGTCAGAAAAATTCAGAATTTGTCAATCTTGTTAAGCTGTAGTAAATTGCAGCATCTTTTTTAGTTTTATAGATTTGTTAGGTGGAAGGATGGAGTGAAACAGATCTGCATATGTATGACGAGGCATCTAATTCCTACCCCTATGGGTCTGCAGATAGAATCCCTTCAGCATTTTTCAAAAGCTGTGAGGATTGGTCATGTTGAGAGTTCCCACCCCTACCCTGAACTTTAAATCCCATCAATTTGGAAGTGCCTAAGCCACTGATTTTATTACACCTCTTATGTGTCTCAGAAGATATAATTCATGCACCTTTCCCTGGAGTGCAGGAAGACACTATATGTAAGCAAGGTACGGTATAACTAAGCAATTCCTTTTTTTGTGGTAGGTGCCTGTGGACTGGCTGCCTGGGGGGAGCAGACGGACAGAAGGCAGTTAGGATGCCACAGGTGGGACGCCTCTCTGAGTGGATTGTAGCTGGGAGATACTGTTTGCAGGGCTTCAAAGTACATCTATTTTGTTAGTGATAACTGGTTTACTGAAATTCCAGTGATTCTTGGGTTTTGTAGGATTGAACACAGGAAAAATGAGGAAAAGGATTCTTTTATTGTTTGGATTTGTTGAAAAAGTCCTGCAGCAGTCCAACTAAATCATCGTACCTCTCGCCATGTGTACTTACAGAAAGCTTCAGGAAAAAGGCTGATTATAAAATACAATGGGGAAGCCAGGTAAATATTTCCTGTAATAGAAGTGGGAAGGCATGTTTCTTCAATAAATCTACTGCTAAAGTGATATTTTACTACGAGAGAGGAATCTAAGAGAAAACTTAAATTGCCTATTAAATTAGTCAGGATTATGTCAAAGGTGCATTTCAGCAAGCAAGTATTCTGTGTAGTTAGGAGTTTCGGTAATGGTAATTGCTAAGGATAACTGGGCAAATACCTTTAGTGACCAACAGAGACTTTAAGCTGAAAAAAGATGACTGTCTTGTCACAGTGAAATGTGAAAAATCAAGGCAGGGTCTTCTCACATTTAAAATCCAATAATTTTAGAGTGCTTTATGCTTTCCATCTTGTATAGATTCTAGGCATCCAGTGTGATGTCTCACCAGTTTTCTAAATATAAGGAAATTCTGTAGATTTAGGAATGCAAGTGATAGTGGATGGAGCTGGAGAAACCAGTGTGGAAACAGGCCTGCCTTCCCCTCCATGGAGTTGTGGATTTGCTGTGCACACTCAGGAAATTTGTGATGCCAAATTTACTTTGAATTGAAGCAAGAACTGGGATTAACTGGTAAATATCTCATGAATGCCCCAGTCCAGTTTTGGTGGCAAATAACTCTGTAGAGCAGGAGCACTCACCTGAATTTTCAGGATCTCAATGAGAAGAGGTGAGGAACTGAGATCAGAGGGAGGGTCAGTTATGTGGTTTTTCTCCTGGTGACAGGGAGGTATTTGTGATGGCAAATGTTGAAAGGAAGCGACCTTTCCTCTCGGTTTGGCATTAGTGAAGCTCAGCTGGAGTTCTGGGTCCAGTGCTGGGCTCTCCAGTATGAGAGAGATGGACTTGGACCTACTGAAGTGAGTCCAATGAGGGGCCAGGGAGATGATGAAGGGACTTGAGCATCTGTCCTGGGAGAAAAGGCTGAGAGGTTTGGGTCTGCTTAGCCTGGAGCAGAGAAAGCTTCAGGTGGGATTATTGATGCGTATAATCCCTGATAAGGGAAGTAAAGAAGACAGAGCCAGACTCTTCTTAGATAAGGCACAAGAGGCAATGGGAACAAACTTGAAATACTGGAAATT
This sequence comes from Pterocles orientalis, assembly GCA_011057875.1. Taxonomy (NCBI): domain Eukaryota; kingdom Metazoa; phylum Chordata; class Aves; order Pterocliformes; family Pteroclidae; genus Pterocles; species Pterocles orientalis. The sequence continues at coordinate 2,290,686 of WKFP01015302.1, read as the reverse complement.
TTGTTTAAACATATGAAAACTTTTCTATTCCAAGGGTGATCCAACACTGGAATAGGTTCTTCAGAGAGTTTGTGTGGAGTCTTCATCCTTGGAGACATTCAAAACCCATCTGGGCATGACCCTGGACAACCCGCCCTCATTGCCCCCTTTGGGGGCTGGGATTGGACTCGATGACACCCAGACATCCCTGCCAACCACATTGTTTCTGTGAAACATTGACTCTTTGAGAAGTGGATCACAGAGCTGGGGCTAGATGAGCCTCTTATGGAAGATTTAGTAAATATAAATTTCTACTGAATATTTCGTTTCCAGGAACAGTTTTGCGAATCAGGACAACAAACCAGCCTGACTCTTACCATCACAGCAAAAAAGGGAGTGAACACCAGGCTCAGAAACCATGGAGAGTCAAGAATCCTCAGTGTCATGGTGTCAGCAGTTTTGCAAATCTGGCATTGAAATACAGTGTTCAAAGTGAAGGCTATTATACCAGGTTTAAAAGGACTGTTTTGCTGGTTACACTGGAAATAGTTTTTCTTTAGAAATAAATTTTACAGAACTTAGTACAAACAAGTGTTTTTAAGTTTAAAAACAAATCCATAAGAAATTTATTCTATAAGAGAATTTGACCAAAAACATATGTCCCTGAAGAGCCAAATCCTTGTCTGGGGAATCAGATATCACGGCTCTGTTCTAGTTCATGAAAATGTCAGCTATGATTCAGGCCTGGTTTCACTCACCAGTGAAGGTTATTCTGAGATGAGGTTGATCCTAAGCTGATCTGCTGGAAAGCAGACTGAACTTTTAATGGGGCTAAAGTGGTGGCTGGTAATGAGGAAAAGAAAAAACTGATGAGTGAAACATATTGCCTTCTGAACTAAAAGAAGGGGAGCATGAACGTCTGGACTTCAGTGCAGAGAAATTTGGGATATGGGCCTTGACTGATTGACTGAATTGAAGAGGAGGGATGTCTTAGGGGGAGAGATAACTAAGGCCCAGCTGCAGGGAGGAGAGGAGACAGAGATGAAAATGCACTTAAGTGCAGTCTCTTAGGCTTTGATTTTGCAAGCTGATCTGTTCAGGCAAACCCTTACACCCACGCAAAGCCCTGCTGAAGATAATGGGAGTTTGTGCAGGCTCACATGCATCAGCTTGCAGGAATGGGGCCCCAAGTCCTCCAGAAGAGTTTACACCGAGTGAAAGCAACACTAGAAACAGTTGGAAACGGCACATTTCGGCAGTTCCTGATTTTGAACCAGAAATTGAGAGAGAGAGAGATGGTTTTATGGAGCATCCAGGAAGATAGAATAACACGTATGACATTGTGCTGTCAGTGCTTCTATTATAATTTCTGTTATAATTTACGCTTGGTATTGTGCCCCCTGCCTCCAAATACCTTTCAGGCTAAAATCTGGCAGATGAGCATTCAGCCTGGGAGGCTGATGTTTTCTGAAATCTGAGCACTCAACTTTGCAGGGAATCTGTAAGTTAAAAAAATATCAGCTGGTTTCTCGTTTGCTTTACAAAATAGTATTTTAGACTAGAAAAGCTGGGCTATGTGAAGAATGTTGTTAAGGTTTGTCATTAAGCTACACTAGATTGTTCGTTGCTGCAGAACCTGTCAAGACATTCGTGACTTATTTTAGAAATGCTGTGGACTTCATTAGTTTGAAATTTCTATACTGTATATTTGAATCTCACTGACAATTTCTGACCAGTAATTTCAATTAAAGGACCTTTATACATTGTGTTGTACTGTGGTTGCGTTACCTAGTGGAGCCTGGCTGTCCTCGTTAAGCCCAATTACAAAGCCGTAATGTGACAAGGTGATGACTGACAGATTTTATTACAACTTGATTGCTCCTGGGGCAAAGCTATTTGATTTGAGTATCATCATCTTTGACAGCATAAATCAGGTCCAAGTAGGCAACCTAATTCCAAAGGATCTGCAGCGGATGGCCATTCCCGCTGGCTTTTTCGTGATCACAGCTTTCCCAGAGTTTCTGTGGAAGATGCTCTAACCTCTGTTTTAGGTAAAATCCATCTTGTCTGTGCCTAAGACCATAAAAATTCTTTCAATATTGGTACATTTAGTGCAAGTCCGAAATTGGGAGTGATTAATTTTTTTATTAGAAAAATTATTTCAAAGATGCAATGGGATCTTAAATATTTACCTTTCAAACTTTGTTTATCTACTCTCTCTCTGGGTTTCATCCTCAATATATGTTTACTGTAATGAGTGGTAGTTCCTACCTATTTCTTTTTGCCACAAACTGAGGAGTTTACTAGTTTAATTCAAAAGCAGATGCTCTCGGACATCTGGGTAGATCCATGGTGTTGTTGCACCTGTGTGAGGCCCCAGCAAATATTGGGACTTCCCAGTCTGCAGGGAGATGGCTGATGAGGTTTATGATTAAATTTATGAAATCTAGAACACAGTAGACAAATGAAAGGGAAGGTTGCTGTTCTTCAAGTGCCACAACACAAGGATTAGGTGGCACTGGGTGAAGCTCGTTGGGGAGAGTTTTAAGCCAGGAAAAGGAAAGCACATCTGGAACTTACTGCTACAGGGGATGGTGGAGGCAGGTTCAAAAGGATGTGACAAAGACATTTGCAAAAAGGGATACTAACAAAAACCAAGGAGGAATGTTCTTGCTGACATCCCTGGTTCTGGATGCTGGGGAAGGGTGGGGTAATGGACAACAAAAAGTGATGCACTTATGAGGCCATGCCTCAAAGAGTGTCCTCTTTGCCACTGCTAGATAAATAATACTGGACTGAACAGACCATTTGTCTGGCTCAAGAAGGCACTTTTATAACAGAATCAGGGCTGTTACAGATCCTGTCGTATTCACTCATTAATACTGCAGAGGGGCAAGATCCTTGTGTATGAGAATAATAGAATTATTTAGGCTGGAAATGATGCTTAAGATTGAGTCCAACTATTAACCTCACACTGCCAAGTCCACAACTAAACCATGTCCCTAGGTGCCACACCTACACATCTTTTAAGTGCCTCCAGGAATGGTGACTCAACCACTTCCCTGGGCAGCCTGAGAACCCTTTAGGTGAAGAAATTTTTGCTAATATCAAATCTAAAACTCCCCTTGGTGCAACTTGAGGCCATTTCCTCTCATCCTGGCACATTACTTGGGAAAACAGACCAACACCCATGCCACTACAACCTCCTTTCAGGTGGTTGTGAAGGGCAATAAGGTCTCCCCTCAGCCTCCCTTTCTCCAGGCTAAACAACCCCAGTTCCCTCATTTGCTCCTCGTAAGACCTGTGCTCCAGACTCTTCACCAGCTTCACTGCTCTTTTCCTGATCAGACCTATGCAGAGACAGAACCAAAATGCAAAGTTTCCTTCTGAGTGCCTGTGAAAGCAAACGAACTTCTAGGACAGTTGAAAGCACCAGAAATGTGGCTTGTTGCATTAGTTTCTAGTTTTGCAAGATGTAGGTACATCGCTGGCAAAGCTGATGCAAAACTTGCCAAATGTGATTGTGTTGTGGTCAGTGTGATGCCAAAAGAGATTAACTTGGCCCTGGGTATCTTTTCTTAGCTTATTGAAATATAATTCTAAGATTTTTTTTCAGCTTTTAATAATATTTTGCTTATTTTTGGAAGATCTGCAACTTAAGCAACACATGACGGATTGCATATAAACCTGCTGTAGCTAGAGAGCAATGTCTTAGTTCATTCTTAAACAAATATTACCAAACAAACATCAAAATCTATCCTACACACATAGATGGAATAATGTTCAGATGTATATTTGCCTTGCCTTGGTTTTGCTTAAAGCCAGTTTCAGGCTAAATCTCTTTCCATTTGGCTGGCTGTGTCTTTGACTCTCTTCATTCTGCTTCCTGCACAGAGCTGATCCACAGATCTCATGGAATTTGATCACTGCTAATGTGTGTGACTGTTCTTAGGCATTTTCTCAATATGCTCATTAGCTGTGTAATAAGCTGATCCATGTGGATCTTTTTTGACCATCTTTAGTATTAGTATACTTCCTCTCTTCAGTTACACAAGCTACCTAATTAAATAACCTGGGTCCTCAAGCGTTACAGTAAAAAGCAGGTATTTAAGTATAAAGTTCTGCCTCTAACCTGTTGTGTTTATGGTGCAGCTTGTGATCCTACAGACTCTATTTACATTGCTGTTAGTGCAATTTACTGACATAGCCAGGAACACAAAGAAGAAAAATATTTTCTGGTGAAGGAAAGAAAGAATGCGTTTTGGGGTATAATGGGTAGGAAATTCTCATGGCATCTTGGGGCAACTTCATCTGTTCTGTGCTTTCACATTTATCATAAAAATACCCATATTTCTTGCTCCATTGAAGCTGGGCAGTGCAGAGTTATTTCCCATTCATGACCTAGAGATGGAGCAAAGCTGCTGTGAAGTAGTACCCAAACCCCTCTGCTCCTGTGGGCAGCCCTGTGGGGGCGAGACCCCAGGGCATAACCAGTGTGCACCTGCTCCTCACCCCAAGCACACCCGGTGCTGCGGGATTGCTTGTGTGAAGTTGGGAGGGTCATAACTCTCTTCTAGGCTTTGTAAGTTTAATTTTCATCTTACATTGGCTTTAAAAATCTGCAAGACAAGGATGTTCTCTGACTTGGTGGTTTACAGTCAGTGTTGCTTGGCACCAAGTGTTTCTGTAAACCAATGATGGAGGAGTTGTAAGAAGAAGAAGAAGAGAAAGGGCAGCTTCCCCTGGTGCAGCAAAACCTAAGTGTGCTCAGGATAGAACTGCCACAAGGATATGCAGTCAGTTGGTGGTGCTTGGTAGCCCAGCATGACAGCAAAGGCAGAATTCTGCAAGGCACAGGCCAATGCGTAGGGGATGGTGGGTAGGAGGCCACTTTCCTTGTGGCCTTGTGTTGTCTTGTATCACCTCCACCAGAGAGGGGTTTGAAGCAGCTGACATTTGAGACAATATGTTGAATTAGAGGTCAACATGGTGATCCAGGCTGGGAATTTCCTGGCACCAGAAACTAACACTAACTGCAAGCTCATCCCAGCTGAAAGGAAGGCAAAGAATAGTTATGTGGTTAGAAGGAAATAATGTATTTTGCATGATTTCTGATTGAGGAATAAGTAACTGTATTAATAAAAGTGACAAGGAGGCTTTGTGACATCTTTAAAAAATGGTTGCTGTTTATTCAGGAAATGCAGACTTAATGTGAAAATGGCACAGTATGTGACCTTTCATCACAATATCACATAGCACAAGCGTGACAGAGTACAGACAAGGCTGCCCGTAAGGGAAATAAACTTACAAATAATCTTTCTTCCAAGACATAGTTGAGATCTCTTTTTGATTTTTTTCAGCCCTTCTAACAACTGGTCTGCTGGCTCTGTTTCCTACAGGAGGTATGATTTGCCAACATCTTTCATTCTTAGGTTTGCTGGGTAGGTTCTGCTTTTTTAGCTACAAAGTTACTTTTCCCAAGGTGGGCTTGAAGTTAAGAGAAAAAGAGAAAGAATGTAGTCTAAACAGTAATATCTTCAGTATTTGTTAATAATTCAAATTATTTTTTATTCTTTTATAAAATCAAACAACCTAAAGGTAAAACTCCCTCTTCCAGTACTCTTTTATTTACATTTCTACATTTTTAGTTGATTGATGTTGACCATCAGTCTTCAGATGCAAAGTCAAACACTGCCAAAACCAGGACAATGACACAACTAAAAATGTAAGCATTAAGCTATGCTTAGTGTGTGTCAGTGTGTACTTTTGAGGGAATACAGAGAGAATGTAATTCTCTGTCTATAGATAAATTTAATAAAGTGCATTCATCAAGCTGTGCAATGTTTAGTATATTCTCATTCCTTTTTTTGACTAGTAAAGTGCATCTGCTGCAAATGGCTTTCTCTGGCTTTTTCTCACCTCTGTTCTAATGAGCTTCACTGGCTGCCTGTCTTCACTTCTGATTCTTGTGCATTCAGCAAACTGCATTTCTGTGCATGCTCTGTGTAGCTCTCTGTCTCCTTCCTTCTGGCAAATCATTTCACCTTGTCATCTGGCTGTCTCTTGCACTATCTTGATTTGTATCTTTGTATTGGGTTTGTGTGGTGGGGTTTTGGTAGTGGGGTTTGGGAGCTACAGGGATGGCATTTCTGAGAAGCTGCAACAAGCTTCCTCCATGTCCAACAGAGCCAACAACAGCTGGACCCAAGATGGACCCGCTGCTGGCCAAGACCGGGCCCATGAGCGATAGTGGTAGTGCCTCTGTGATAACATATTTAAGAAGGGGGAAAAAAACCTGCTGGGGAAACAGCAGTGGAGAGAGGAGTGAGAATACGTGAGAGATGCAACCCTGCAGACACCAAGGTCAGTGCAGAAGGAGGGGTGGAGGTGCTCTGGATGCTGGAGCAGAGATTCCCCAGAGCCCCTGGTGTAGCCCATGGTGAGGCAGCTGTGCCCCTGCAGCCATGGAGGGTAACAGGGGAGCAGAGACCAACCTGCAGCCTGGGGAGGACCCCATGTGAGACCAGGTAGATGCCCAAAGAAGGCTGTGACCCCGTGGGAAGCCTGCGCTGAAGCAAGTTTGCTGTCAGGACTTGTGACCCTGTGGAGGACTGCCTCCCATGGGAGGGACCCCATGCTGGAGCAGGGAAGAGTGTGAAGAGCCCTCCCCTGAGGAGGCCAGAGCGGCAGAGACAACACATGATGGACTGATCGCAACCCCCGTCCCCTGCCACCTGAACCACTGAAGGGGGATGAGGTAGAGAAAATTGGGAGTGAAGAAAACCAGGAAAAAGGGAAGGGTGGGAGGGAGGTGTTTTTAAGAGTTGGTTTTATTTCTCATTATCCTGCTCTAATTTGATTGGTAATACATGAAATTAATTTTTCCCCAAGTCAAGTCTGTTTTGCCTGTGATAATAATTGGTGAACGATCTTGCCCTGTCCTTATCTCAACCCATGAGAATTTTGTTGTATTTTCTCTCCCCTGCCCAGCAGAGGAGGGGGAGTGACTTCGGTGGGCACCTTGTGTTCAGCCAGGGTCAACCCACCATAATCCTGATTTGTCATTTTTCCCTTGTCTTGGCTCACTGCATCTGATGTGATACATATTCTTTCTTGCCTTCTCCACATCTTCTGTGCTTTCTGACCTTGTCTCTGTGTGTTTGGGAGTGCTGGTCCCAAAGCATTTTGCAGGACCGATGGTGGGCTCCCAGGCTGCCTGAGTGACCCAGAAATCCTGTGCATAGACAAGAAAAGGGTGTTGGGTTAAGATCAGCTTCAGCTGCTCTAAATCCATACATCTGAAAAGTAATCTTTTTTTCATTTTGGGGAGTGGGATGGGTAGTATTCAGATTATTTCAGTGTGCATCTGCCTCTCTGTGTAGCTGTGGAGACTGAACTCAGAGGATGGAGCAGGAACATAGACCTTGACATGGGGTGGAGAGTGAGATCACCCCTTTTCGTAATGGTGTAGGCAAAGCTGGGCTTTTTCTAATCATGAAACCATATCCCGAAGTTCAACCAATTTATGGAATAGGAAGGAGGAGTAAAATCTGGCTTTGTCATAGTGTATTTTGAGTAGCTAAAGTAGCAAAAGCCATTAGAAGGAACACAGTAACTTAGAAAGTGAAGTCTCTTGACTGTTTATATCTTATGGAAGTTCTGCTGCCCCACAAAAATGTGCATCTGGACATCTCAGAACTTTTTATCATGTATTTGTGCTCGTGAAATACAAAAAGGTAGAGAAACAACAGTGTGCTTTCTTTTACTCCCTCTTCTGCACAGTTGGTAACTGACCTCCAGCACACCTTAGATGTGTGGGAACCCTGTCATGGACTCAAGTGGGGATGAGAAAGAAAACAACTATTCTTTCAGGCAGATTACTTTGGTGTAATACTAGCCACATAACACTATCTACTCTGTTTTAGAAGGATGGTCTTAGGTCAACGACATATTTCACAGAGACTAAAATGTTGGTCTTCAACTCCCGTATCACAGGACCTTAAGGAGTTTTTTTGCCCAAATCCCTCTGGTGCTCACTGGTAAACCAGTATTCAATTCACTGTCTGGTTTAGAAATTAGAACCCAACCCTCATTTGCTATTACATTTGATAAAGTGACTCATGTATAATTAGTTTTGCTTTTTTGCCTGATAGATGTGTGCTTCTTAAATCTGATTTCATTGCAAACAGTAATGTGGAATAGTCTTTGGCAGCTTTTTATTAATGTCTAGAATTTGTATCCCAGTGAAAGGATTTATCCTTCCACTTACTGATCTGCAAAGAGAGGCAATTATTTTTCTTAATTTTTTCCAAAGTAAAAATTGATGGGTTCAGAGCTGCTTTTCCCATTGCTACAAATGAATCTCCAATTGATTGATTTCCTGTTGATGCTCATATTATTATTCCTTCAAATGCATCAGCAAACTCAGCATACAGGACTGTTGCATTGAATTTGGACTTAAATTCCACCACTCACACTCCGTTTCACACCACCTAAATGATTCAAACACTGCATTGTTACAACAGCTCCTCAGTGATCAGAGCTGTTTGTTTGTCTTCTGGCAACAAGCACTGGCTTATTGGCTTTGAAAATAGGTCCTATTACAGCCTATTGTTTTGCATAAACAAAGAAACCAAGAATCTGCTGCAGTTCCAGGGGGAAAGGTCAAAGTCAGTGTCTGATCAGCTATTCTGGTCAAACGGTCTCGAAAAAAGAACTTGTTTTCTCAGTTGCAGCAGTTTTTAAAGTAATCTCTATGGGCTACATGAATCTTCACGACTCAATGATTGATGGTGTCTCATGTGGGTTATTATTTTATTTTTGCTGTACTTCAGTGATGCTTTGGGCACAGTAAACCAGGCTTTTTGGAAAAATGTCTGCAAGGGTACGAGGTTGTCTGAAACACTGCTCAAAGTGGCTTTCAGCTTTCTTTAGCCAAGGTTACACTGAACTTTAAATGTGTGCAGGCTCTGTTAGGTTTTTTCCTAGCTGGTAAGACTCAAGGTGGATTTTAATTTTGGAATCTGAGACCTAATCATAAGTTACATTTATGCAAACACCTTTCTTTGGTTCATGCTTATATGATAAAATGTTATGCTTTCTGACATAATGGCTGTATTGTGCCTGTGCGTGATATGGAGGTAATTGTCTATGTGGCACATGTCTCATTGCTTAGAGAATACCAGTGTTAGAAAAATACAAGAGTAACCCCTCACTGATGGGGGAGAGAAGTCCCGAAATCCGTTTTCCCTTTATAGTGCCTTTCACACTCTACCAAACTGCCTTCAGAGCATGATTTTATTCTACCTGTTTAATATGTATTTCTGAGACACTACGGCTCTTTGATCTCTTGACACTCACTGTGCAGGCCTAGCATATGAACTGCCTACATATGTGAAACCTGCACCTGTACATTGTTCCCATATTCATGATGATGTTATTAAATAAGGAGAATCATCATTAGATCACAGTTACTGTGATTGAAATACTAAGTAATCTGAGTTGTCAGAAGAACGTAGTTACTAAACACACCTCAGACTCACATCACTGTTGTTGACAGCAATCTGTTGGCTCTCCTTAGTCTGCAGCATTGCCTTTTACATGGGACTAGAGATAATGCACTAGAATTGCATTTCATTCCCATGCAAGAGACTCAGACAGGTTTCATTTCCAAGCTTCTTCCTTTTATTCCTGAGCCTAGGCTTCTGGATCTTTCCTGGTTCTCCCTCTTGGGAAACCAGGCTCTGACATTATGTTTGGCTCAGGGAATACAGATACACTTTTGAGCTCTGATGTGCAGGAGTGTGCCCTGATCACATCCCAACTCTGCACTGATGCGAGACCCAAAGTTTGTGGCCAAAACCCAGATGCTTCAGTCATATCTTCAGTCTCAATGACCAAGAAACCAAAAAACTAAGACATGCTTCAATGTACCCTTCAGTCCCCATTCCTGCATAGGCTACCGCACTTGCTTAGAGAGGGACAGTTAGATCAGATTAGCAATGTGTGCTTGGAAATCCTGGCTAATGGCAGCCCACCAGCCTGCCAGCTGCAGACACAGTGAAAGCATTGCCAACAACTGTCCCAAGTTTGCAGATACCCTTGCAGGTGTACTGACACATGGCAGAGATTTTGTGTTAGTATTATGACGTCCTCAGTAGCTTTTTGATTCCCTTTTAGGTTGTTGTGGAACGTATCTGTTCCAGCATAGCTCTTTCTGCAGTGAGAGCGGTGTGCAAGACATGCCCAACAGTGTCCTGTGGACTTATCAAGATCAGTGGATTAGTTTGTGATGGAAGCGGGGATAATTTCTGCCTTAACATATGAACTTGGGCATGTCTATGCTTGAAATTGATCAGGAACATGCCCTGGGCAGGCTGTTCTAGTGGTTGGCAACCCTGCCCACAGCATGGGTTTAGAACTAGATGATCTTTAAGGTCCTTTTCAACTCAGGCCATTCTATGACTCTGTACCAATGCACATGCGAGGGTAAGAGGGGCAACAGCAGGGCTGAGCTCCAACTGCACTTGATGCAGCAGTGTCTTGAGCAGGGACAGCTGCCCTGTGGTGATGGCCGTCATCTCAGAGTGTGAAGAGATGCAGAGATTGGTGGCCTTTATATCCCCAACACTTCTAAACCACGCAAATAAATTTCACAGTTGAATTTGTGTGCGCATTGTGTTCAGCTTCCCTCTTTCTCTTCCCCTTTCTTTCTTCCCACTTCTCCCTTTCCTGCTGAATGATGGTGAGGGGAGGAGGGTCCTCCTTCACCTCTTCAAATTAATCAAAAGAACAAACTAGAGCAGTTGATGAAACATTTTTTGGTGAAACACCTTCCTGTAGGAAAGGTCAGGCAGTTCAGCAGCTCTCCCACTGTCTAATTCTGCTGTTCCCTCTTCCTCCTCCTTCTTCTCTTCCCCCTACCAGCAACGAGGACAGAGCACAGAAGCAGCAGAAAAGAGGGAATGGTATTTGGGGGGAGAATTCAGAAGCACAAGAAGTTTGCTGGGAAATCTGCAGCTTCACAAATCTTCATCCTGCCCTCTGTCAGTGTGCTAGGCAGTTCCCACCATGTTCCCTGTCTGTAGGCAGCTGAAGGTTTTTCTGATGCCTGAAAGAAGAGACACAGCCTGTCTTGAATCACATTAGGATAAGTCATTTGTAGGGGTGGGGAGAGGCATCTGCTTCTCCCCCAGATTTATGGCTGCAGTGGAAGCTCCTGTCATCCCTCACTCTGCACCTGTGTCTGCTGTCGCTTCTGTGTTTTTGTTATTTCCAAGTGACGACTGATTTAATCTGTCTCCTAATGCAGCGTGCAGGCTGGGGCTCCTCTAGGTGCGTACTCCAACTCTGCGAGATGTCCACTGGCCACGGCAGGCCCTCTGCCTGCAGACCTAGACATGTTTGATCAAGAAAGACCTGCCAAGAACTATATTGTTCTGTATTGTTGGAGTGTTTATGTTCTATCTTTTTTTCAAGAGTTCCTGCCAAATGGAAAGATAACAGTAAATAGCATATACAGTGTGTTTATTACTGATGTGAAGGAGGCCAGACAAATGGAGAGCTGAGTTTTGAATTCTGGCTGCAGCACAGATTGTGGAGGGGAGGTTGTTTCATAGCTGCAACTAAAGGTGGGAACCTTACAGGTGGGTTCCTTTTTCTGGCATCTACCTCAGTCCAAACTTGGTTAGAGAGTAGGAATTTTACTGGAGCTGGGACACTGCACTAACACAACTCTTGTGTATCTGGATATAATTACAGCTGCCTGCAAATTTGGATTAATGCAGGACTCACCACCTCATGAAGGTTATATCACTGTCCTATAACTTGCCAGCTAAAGCAGTTAAACTCACAGTGAAATCCAACCTCTGGTGAACTCTTTACTCAGTTCTGCTGCACTGTAATTATTTGCTCCAATATGATTAATCGCTTTAGTAAGATGCCTTTGTCCTTTGTTAGTTTTCGAAGCCCCAGAGCTCTCTACTGTGCTCGTTGGTCCCGGAGGGCTACCAGCACAGCTCACAGAGATCGATGTTGAACTTCTGTGAGGGTGGTTAGAGCCAGACTCTGAGTGCCTTGTAACTCGGGTCAGCTTTGAGAATACACTCAGAGAAAGCCACCGTGTCCCTTGAACGGCAATTTAGTAGCAATCCCGGGGCAGAGCACTTGCTACTGTTTTTTGTGGTTAATGAAAGGGCTACAGCTAATTAGATGTTTTGATAAATCTGTCACTGTCTAGACAGTCTATCTGAGTTTATAATTTACCATTTACTTTGTAACACAATTTCCAGTTCAGTTTGTCCGCCACTTCATGTTAGTGGTCATTCCCACCATCCGAGTAAGGGTTTAGCCAAGGGTGAGCCTCGGCACTCCGGGACAACCCAGGTGCAGAGCAGGCTGAAGTTAAGCATGCTGAGGATTCCTTTCACTACAGGTACCTCTGCATGCAGCAGAGAACAAACAAAAGGAGGGAATTTGGGAACTCCACATAGCTCAATGAACTGGTAAGACCCTACTAACAGACTATGACAGAAATGTGTTGGGCAAATAAAAACTGTTTTCCTTACAGCTTCTGCCAAATGGCTAATACATGCAAAGCTGAGATTTAGGAGATGATAATCCATTGCCCTGAGTTAAAATCTTAATTTAATTTTAAATGTTCGCTAAAGCGTGCTGTAAAACAATGAAGAATGGTTCTGCTCTTGTTATTTGGGAGATCAAATAATAAACAAACTAACCTATATGGATCCATCTAAGGTTGCTCAAGAGTCTGCAGGAGGTGCTTACTGTATCAAAAGATAAAGCATATCAGAGCCAGAGCTGGGCTTTTAAATGTTGTTAAAAATAAGAGTCAAAGTGTCAGATTATTAGGGCGGTGTTGGGGCTCAGCCTCACTGGAAATCGGAGTCATACTAGCAAGAATTTGTCCTGTCACACATAGAGACGTACTTGAACCAGGCCTGGCCCACCAGAGAAGACTGAATAACCAGGGTGTTACAAAGTTCAACCTACTGAACTCCCTCTGGCTGGGATGAGAGATGAGGGCTCCTCTGCGCTTACTGGTGTCACTCTGCAGGCTACCTTCCTACTGATAGCACCAGTTTTCCTCCTGGATGAGTGGTCTCTGAGCCAAGCAGCACTCCGTCAGCTATGCATGACTGCTGGAAAATGGGTCTTCGTGCTGGCTGGCAGGCACAGGCTCTTTTCTTCATCAAGAGAGGGCATTTCAGAGGAAATTACTATACATAGCACAGGACAAAATATTTTTCCCATTGTGCTGGAATGTATCTAGAGCAGGGAAACTACACTTAGGATTTGAAAAAAGGGGAAATAACAACATGGGGCTGTGTGCAGTGCAGTAAGAGAAACAAAAAACACCAGGAGAGGCATCCTGAACTATGCTTCCTGCATGTATTGAATGCTTTAAAACATGATGCTTTTCCTTTCAAAAACAGTGAACATGCTGGCATTACAATCCCTTATTTTTTTGAGTCAAGTGATACATTCCAGTCTTTGTAGGACAATTTGCTTTAGCTGAGATGGCATTTGGCTGCGGTTACTATGACAAACAAAGAAGAATTGGCATGTGGCATGCTTGGATGAGTATGCAGCCAAGTTTTGTGAGAAAAATATCTATAAAAATGAATCAGATGCTGCCTTGCCATCTATTGCATGTTCCGTGGTCCATAGTACTGAAAATAAACAGTATTTATAAACATTTCATGGGTCATTATAAAAACACGCTCCATTTTGCTTTGTAACTTTATAGGATGTTTTTCAGCTTGTGTTCCTTTACAAAAAAAGCTTTCTTTATTAATTATTTATTTTCTTTTAGTGTATAAAATCATTTTGTGCTCACTGAAGATGAGAACACAATGCAATATTTGATTAATAGTCTTTGTTATTATATCTTGTTTCTCCAAGGTGAAAAATGTGCTGTTATTCTCAGAACTTGGTTAGAATAGCACACGAGCCTCTGCAGGGTAACCCCAAATCAAGCATCTTCTTTCACATGCCCAGTCATCAGTCAAAAGGAGGGGACAAAACCAGGACACACAGCGGGGCATATGGCATTAATGAAGTTTCTAAGAACAACCCATTATTCTGTTATTCTTAGTAATAATATTTTTATTTCTTTATATCTAGAGACCTCAAGCTAGATGGTAGGCTGAGGGCACAGTATGCACATTCCTTACATAAAATAAAAGACAGTCCCTGTCTGAAGAATTTTGGACTGAATAAAAGAGAAAACATGCAGGGAAGAAGAGTTAGAGATACAGTAAAAGACACAGAATTCTGAAATACGTTGACAATTAGTGCATAAGAACAAAGTTCTTAAGCTTTTTACATGTATTCCGTAAAACTGTCTCTGAATCTTTTAATGATGTAGTAGTGGTCTGGATTTCAGCAGAGGCTGTCAGTTACTGTTTGATTGTAGACATTTTGCTGCTCTTTCTGTGAGCAATTAGGGATGAACTGCAGCAGCGCAGACCATCAGTCTTCATAAACAGTGTAAGTCAGAGAGATGTTATAGGTGTAACCCTTCATAGGTAGCATGACTGGATGGCATGCAGTAAAATCTGAGTAGGTCAGCATTCACAGGCAGTCACTTATGTGGCAATTTAGTGTATAATGAGTTGTCTCAGCAACAGAAAACATTGATGAAATGTTACATGGCATTTTTAGAGTGAGGAAAGCAGAAGGAAAATTATAGACACTTCATTTCTCCGACATTTTCAGCATGTCATTAGTCACATTGAGCTAACAAGGCTGGTGGATTTTCTGGCCCAGCTGTATACAGCAAGAGATAATGCTCTTTTACCATGATTTAGTATCACAGCAATGTCTAGTTCTAATTATTGTCCTCAGTAATGAATTAATCTACTAATTGCTCCTAAATAGGGTTTGGGGTATCATACAAGACTCCATGTGTGACACATGTAAACGGTTTCAGTATTTATTTGTGTGTGTCAGGAACAGTTGTGTTGCTATGTCTGTCAAGATCACTTACACCTGACCTCCATGGCAAGCTGTAAACCTGCCGCTAAACCCGAGAGGTGCTTCCTCAAGGGGAGAAGTGTAGGACAAAGCAATTGAAACTGTACCCATTTCAGTACCTCCTCTTCCACATGGAAAAGGCCATCAGACGGAGCAAAGATGGTTGCCTGCCACAATATTTACTTGTGTTCAACTGGACATGTAGGTAGTGTAGGGAAGAAACCTGTTACTGCCATCATCAATAAGCAACAACCATGACAGGTATCTCAAATGATGGGAAGACTGAGTAAATTAAGACTATGTGAGTGGAAGAGATAGAAAAGGAGAGGAAAGCGTCCTTGGAAAAATATACAAAGTAATATAGCAGTCGGGGAGAAAAAACTACTGCTGAAGTAAACAGAAACACTATCAGCCTCAAGCAGAAGTCTCAAAAAAACAAAAACAAAACCCTGTAAAAAGTGGACAGAGAAAAGAACCTGTGCACACTTTGGATAAGTAAACTTTAGAGTTGAATCTGCAGCAAGCCCTGCAGTCTCCAGCTTCCTGAGTCTTGCCCAGGGCATGAGATTTCACATCACTGCCTAGTTTTGCATAGTTGTGTGTGTACCCAAGGCAGCTGACTCATTAGATGATCTGTTTAAATCTTGGCTGCGGACTGCTACTCAATCATGCCCTACCTGCACTTACCACTTCAGCAATTGCATACCCACATTTTGAAGGTTCCTGGTCCAGGTATTTGAGATATTGCCAAGGTGCCCTCTGAAATCACTGCTGCTGCTCGGAAATAGATGCAGTAACAGTGGGTCATAGGTAAAGACTTGTTTTCCCTTGTAAAACGTAGATACAATCCCAGCCTACAAACTGAACATTATTATTAGTTCATTTCAGTGTCTGCCGCATGCCAGGCATTTTATAAACAAGAAATGACAGATTTTAGTGCATGGTTAGTCAGAGAAGCAGACAGCTGCAGAGGTGGGGTAATAACAGCAGATTATTTCAGTGTAACATTAGCACAAGCCTCTTAAAGTAGAAAGATCAGAGTGAATTTTCTAAAACTACTTAGAAAAAGTTGCAGAGACAGAGGAAAGATGAGGAGGCTAACAGACCAGAGAGTGCATGGGATTGCTTCAAGTGCTATCTATGTAAGAAGAAGTGGACTAGTAATATAAATACGATCAGAAAACAAATGATTAGCTTTTCTGCGTCTGGTAATGTAAACCTAGGAGATAAGCACCTTGTCTAAATGTGGGCAGATTTTGGTGTTGCCAACTATGCTAACAGGTTACACAATTCAGGATTTTACACTCCTCTGCAAGAATTGAGACATTTGGGGTCACATCTTATGGGACATTTGATCAGATCTGAACCTAGCCTAAGATAAATTGGAATTGTAAATACAGATAAACATGGTTTAGAGCTCCCACCCACAACCCTTTGCTAATGGGAAAAGGATATCTTAGGTGAAACAATGGGTTTACATGATTCACATACTTATCCCCACCCTTAGAAAAAATATATTTTGGATACCTCTTGTTTAACTTTAATTTTCATGAATACATGTCTGATAGCTTTGGATACAATATTGGTATGTTCTGTACAGAAATTTTACTAGCTTCTTTTTTATTTTTTTTTTCCCCCTTGGCATCAACTTGAAAGAATTGTTAGAAGATGATGCCTTCTGGAAACATTTATCCATTTCATTTTAAGAATGTGAGTAATTGTCTAGTGTATGTCATGCATATTAAATGTTTCACTATGAAAACAAATTTTACTCATTATTGCTTCTTATGATATTCCAATATGTTCTCTTAGAATACACTTTGCTTTCTGCCATCTGCCCAGTTCTGGAATTAGAATGCAAGACTGATCCAATACTTTCTACAAATCTCACTGGTTTTCTCAACTGGCTTTGCAAGAATGCATTCCATCAGCTCTCCAGCCTGGAACCAACAACAAAATAACTATGTGGTGGCAGGAAAGGACACAGCCCATTAGAAATTTTGAATCGCATGACCTAGTGATGGAAGAGTGTTGTCATGTCTACTCTGTGGCAGACAGGTTGTCAGTGTAAGGAGCAGCTTAATCGAAAGGCATGTCACATTGGCATTAGACTGGTGGAACTAGAAATTTTTATAGGATTAATTTTTTCATTGAAATCTCGATTTTTTTAGTCCCTGTATGGGTCTTGCTCTGAGCATGAGAAAGCAGTCCTAAGACAGCAGAAAAGCTGTATGACATTTTAGCTCAAAGACTGTATGATGTTATAGTTCAGAGGTCCCCAATGCAGAGTGACAGACAGAAAGCATCCTTCAGATGCTGTGTCATGCAGGAATCATAGAAACAGTGGTGCAGAGAGATCTATGGAGGTCCCATAACCCAAAGATCTAATCCATCCTCCTGTTTAGATCAAGACTATTGCCAACACTAAATGTTATTTCTATGTCTCTATCTAAATCTCAGTAGGTGGAGAATCCACTGCAGGATAACTAACAAGGTAGCAATGGGAGAAACCGATGAACATGAAGAAAGCACATAGCCAACCCAAACTGGGGTTAAACTAATAAGACTGTAGTGGGTGAAACTTATGGACAAAAGATGTGAAAGGAGTCATTGGCAGCTCTCTCAGTTGAATAATGTTGAAAGATAGTCAAAGAAGAGTGGGGTTGCCAACCAAGGCCAAAATTAAAAACAAGGGTCTAAAATAAGCAAAGCTAGGACTGAAGAGGAATGTTTAAAGCAGGTTCTGTTATTTATTTGGGAGGGAGAGAAGGGAACTTGGGCAAAGCGAAGTGGCATATTAGGGCTCTGCAGGCACATCCCTGTCATTCAAACCTGTGTATGACCACGACAGTCTGGAGCGCGTCAATCGATTGTTCTTGCATTGCATCGCACATCTGCCTTGCTTAAGCAGCCAGGGGACTTAAGGTGATTACCACAGAGATGATTTGAGATAGACCTGTAATATATTGCAGAGAAGGGGGAACACAAGAAGTAGAACCACAGGTGGAGAAGAGGCTTCCAACACAGCTGGCAGGAAGGGAAATTGTAGCATGCAAAGGGATTTTTCTCGGGTTATGACGAATGCAGTTTCTGTCGTAAAGAATATGGCATGTTTTGAGGTGGCTGTAGTTTTGGGGAAGGAGGAAACAGCCTCATTTCCATGCTCCTTCTCACCCCAGTCCCTTACACTTTGTGACCAGAATGATTGAAATGTGTGAGCCTTTGAGGAAAAGAACAAAGAAGTGGAAAGCTCAATTAGGATCTTTTAATTAAGTTTCAGTTCCTTCTAATCCTATGAAAGTGGTGGAAAACATACTGAGCCACAAGCTACTGCATTATGTATCATCCTTGTTCCTTTTGTGCAGCATGCAATGCTTTGGAATGCCTGGGATGTTTCATGCCAGAGCTTTGTGGACAGACACATTCTTGCTTCATGTTCCCTGAAACAACTCCTGGAAAGGCTGATGGGATGTTAGAAGGCAAGGTACAAGGACTGTCAAGGTACAACCCAGAAGACTAACCATCAAGTCTGGATAATGGAATGCTGGAATAGGTGAGACCTGTAGGAAGTCCCAGCTGGACTGGGTTCCATGGGTTGGCTTTGCTGATGACCAAGTACGTGTCCTACAGTGAAGAGGTACCCAATTTCAGAGCTCTATCGCCAGTTTATGCAGCTTGATGTATGAAAATAACTGAAGAAACCTGATGATTGTATGCCTTTTCTGGCAACACCAGAGTCCAGGAATTAATTTCAAGCGTAAAACTGTCAGTTAATATATAGTGTGATTATACTAGAGCAACCTGTAAAAACAGGTATCTAAAAGGTGGATGTGAAATGGGGAAACAGAACAAGATTTGTCAGCTATCACAACTAGATCTCAAAAGCATGAACAATGTAAATTAATTATGTAATAAATCAACCAGATTCAGAGTAATTTGGTTTCAAATACTATTCCCAAATCTCACCAGTTGTCCGCTGTGTGTGAAAAACCCAAATTTCAGCTTATGGCAGATCTTCCGTTAACTTCAATAGGACCTGAACATAGTGGTATGAATGTGTAATCCTGTCTCTGTGCCTGCTCATTTCAACAAGAGTTTGGCAAATATTGATTTTGGAAAGTAACCTGAATTGAATTCTTGCTCAAGATAGTTTATTTCTGTATAATAATTTTCACAAGGTACATATGTTTTATTCTGTTCTTGTAGGTTTTTTTTTTTTACTGATTGTTAAACTTCTTGCTTTGTCACTTCTTTGCCAAAATCCCATTTAGTGTCCAACACTAATAAGTGGCTTTAAAGGCTTGTGAAAAGGGTCATAAACATGATTTCCACTTATGGAATTACTTCTTGTTAGAAACGAAACAAAAAGGCTTCACATAAAATCCCCCTATGTCCCATGCCCAACTGGCCCTGGGAGTGTAACTCTGCACTCTTCCAATTGTCACTCATGTGTTGATAAATTCTTTTGTAAATCTTTATTTTCTTAATGAAGTCACTCATGAGTTCTGCACCCTGTCTTCATCCAAAAATATTATGAACCTTACCTGACCATATAATGTTACTAATATTTCTTTTTCTTCTAGAGTTCTAGTGGCAGATCTGGGATTGTACTTAGACAGTAAGGAAAGTGAGCAACCACCTTTAGTCTGTGCTGGTCAAAGTATGAAAGAGTTAAGTCAACTATATTTAAAACCTTACCCCTATCTGTCTAATTTTTTCCTGTGTTGAGGAGGTAGACTGCTGTCTCTTTCTTACGTATTAACTTCTTTCTCCATGGAGTGAACTGCTGTTTTGCATCCATCCAACAAGAGCAGAGAAGTCAATTTCTCTCCAGTTGAGAGAGAAGGATGTTGTGGGGGACTGTGTCAAAGGCCTTGGCAAAGTCCAGACAGATGACATCCGTGGGTCTTCCCTTGTCCACTGATGTGGTCACTCCCTCATAGAAAGCCACTAAGTTGGTGAGGCAGGACTCACCCTTGGTGAAGCCAAGCTGGCTGTCTTGAATTACCTCCCTGACCTCCAGGCGCTTCAGCATGGCTTCCAGGAGGACCTGTTCCATGATCTTCCCAGGCATGGAGGTGAGGCTGACAGGCCGGTAGTTCCCAGGGTCCTTCTTTCTACCCTTTTAAAAAATGGGTATGATGATAGATTTTTTCCAGTCACCAGAGACTTTGCCTGACTGCCGTGACTTTTCAAATACCACGGAGAGTGGCTTGGCGACTATATCAGCTAACTCCCTCAGGACTCTCGGATGCATCTCATCTGGTCCCATGGACATCCAGGTTCCTCAGGTGGTTGTGAACATTATCTTCTCTTACAGTGGGAGGGGCTTTGCTCTCCCAGTCCATGTCTTCTGGCCCATCCCCTCTAGAGGTGTAGGAAGAGAGGTTACTAGTGAAAAACGAGGCAAAAATGTTGTTAAGTGCTTCAGCCTTCTCCTCATTTGTTGTTTCCAGCTTGGCAGCCTCGCTCATCAGAGCAGGTACACTCTCTTTGACCTTTCTTTTCTGATTTACATACCTGTAGAAGCTTTTCTTGTTATTCTTAGCATCGCTTGCCAAGTTCAGCTCCAGCTGTGCCTTGGCCTTCCTGACCCCATCCTTAGGCAACCAAGCAGTGTCCCTATACTCTTCCCAGGATAACTGACCCTGTTTCCACTGCTTATGCATTTTCTTTTTTCCATTTAGTTTGAGCCACAGGTCATGATGCAGACACACTGGTCATATCAAAGCCGTGTATTTCTTATCTGAGCATATACTGAATACATCTGATTTTATATTAACGTATTTGAGGGAGAACAGGATACACCAGAGAGTGTCAAGGACCACAATGAAGTGGTTAAAGACAATAAATCCCACATCAGGAGTAGGAAGAAATCTCTCTCCGGTTCTTCCAATGCAGGAGACAAATTTGGCTTTAAGGGGCAGGGGAGAAAGGGGGTGCAGGTCAGGAAAAGTGGTATCAGTGGACAAAGGAAGAGCAACTGACGTTGTCTACCTGGACTTCTGGAAAGCGTTTGATGCTGTCCCACATGACACCCTGGTGGCCAAATTGGAAAAAATATGGATTTGATAGATGGACCACCCACTGGATGAGGAATTGGCTGGATGGTCGCACTCAGAGAGTTGCTATCAATTGGCTCAATGTCTGAATGGAGACTGGTGACCAGTGGCATTCCTCAGGAGTGGGTACTGGGACTGGTGCTATTTAACATCTTTGTTGGTGACATTAACATTGGGACCGAGTGCACCCTCAGTGAGTTTGTGGATGACACCAAGGTTTGTGGTGCATTTGACACGCTGGAGGGAAGGGATGCTATCCAGAGGGATCTGGACAGACTTGAGAGGTGGGCCTGTGCAAACCTCATGAAGTTCAACAAAGACAAGTGCAAGGTCCTGCACCTGGGTTGAGGCAATCCCAAGCACAAATAGAAGCTGGGTGGAGAATGGCTTGAGAGTGGCCCCGAGGACAAGGATTTGGGGGTGTCAGTAGATGAAAAACCAAACATGAGCTGGCAGTGCGTGTTTGCGGCCCCGAAGGCCAACAAGGATCCTGGGCTGCATCAGCAGAAGCGTGGCCAGCAGGTCAAGGGGGGTGATTCTCTCCCTCTACTCTGCTCTGGTGAGACCACACCTGGAGTACTGTGTGCAGGTCTGAGCCGCCAAACAAGAAGGATGTCGAGATGCTGGAGAGGGTCCAGAGGAGGGCCACGAAGATGATCAGAGGACTGGAGTACCTCCCATGTGAGGACAGGTTGAGAGAGTTGGGGTTGTTCAGCCTGGAGAAGAAAAGGCTCTGGGAGGACCTTTTAGTGGCCTTCCAGTACATGAAGGGGGCTACAGGAGAGATAGGGAGGGACTTTTCACAAGGGCATGTAGCAACAGGACAAGGGATAATGGTTTAAAACTGGAAGAAGGCAGATTTAGATTAGATATTAAGAAGAAATTCTTTACTGTGAGGGTGGTGAGGCACTGGAACAGGTTGCCCAGGGAAGTTGTGGATGTCCCGTCCCTGGAGGTGTTCAAGGCCAGGCTGGATGAGGCTTTGAGCAACCTGGTCTAGTGGGAGGTGTCCCTGCCCATGGCAGGGGGTTGGAACTCCATAATCTTTAAGGTCCTTTCCAAACCAAACCATTCAATGATTCTAAGATTCTATAAAAGGGAGTTTGGCTATAACTGAGTCACTGCTTGGAAATGGCCTCTGTGGCACACATTGTGGCAATTCCATGGCTCTGAAGCCACAAGTAGCTCTACATGAGTGGTGGCTTGGCCACCAGGTGGGCAAATGTCCTGGCACAGGGCTGCTGCTCAGTCACAGTTCCCTGCTGCAAGAGGCATGGAGTCAGCAAGTCTTCCTAATTCCTCATCAGCAGGTCACTTGAGCTAACTCTTCAGCTGTGTAAAACCAGGACCTTGCTCTCAGGAGCTACCCATAGGTGGGCTTCATGGGGTCAGTCAGAGGCATCTCAGTTCTCTGAGCACTGTGCTGTGTGGTGCTCAGGGTCAGGAAGACTGGTTCCCTTTGGCATTTGGGAATAGTGGCAATGAAAGTGCTGATGTTTGAAGATGGGGCCCCATTAGCCTGAAATGTGTCCATGTATCAGGAACCCAATTACCACTAAATGTAACTGCCCTTTAAAAAGATTTGTCCTGAAATACAGCAGCTCCTGGAAGGTCCTGGTGGTGCTGGCTGACTGGCTGAAGTCTTTCTCCTTTTCAGCTCTACCCTCCAAGGTTATCTTACATTTTTATTAAAGAATTGACATTACTATGACTGCCAACACAGTTTCTTACTAGTGAGCACCTAAGTGGTGTCCTTTTAGGTTCCAGATAATTAAGATTTGTGGCTGTTCCCACTATAGTTGCTGCAAGCTCTTGAACAGAGTTTCCAAAGTAAGAGAGCTGTGTCAGTATTATTACCAAGCGTGTCACAGACGATAGGCATAGAAAGATGAGCAGAACTGGGCAGTTTGCAGGTTAGAGAATACGGCAAGCTGGTACTCTGAAGAGACTCATCACATGTAGGCTGTTTTTCTGCAGTGCTCAACCACCCTCCTCTGTAGTTTGCAACTGCACAGAGCAGTTCTCTCCTGAGGTCTTGCGTTAGAGGGAGGAACACCGAGTCTCTAGAAAAGAAAACCAACTTGAAATCCTGTGGAGTGTAATATTCTCATCATATTCTCATATTCTCACATCAAACCTTAAGTCCTTCTACATTCTAGATGCCTCTTATCTGCATCCTGAGTCTGTGAGGTCAATACTAGTATTCCTTGCACCGACCTCTGGGAAAACATTTGGATGAACGTTATTGATCCCCTTTGTGCCCTGCATGTCTATGAGGTGTCTACAAAACAGCATGCAAACAGTGCTTACAACGAAGATAGTGAGGCAGGTTTGATCCGGGTAACAATGGAAGCCTGTCACACACCTAAATAAACAGGTGAGCATGCCAATGAACACAGTTGTTTGTGGTAAGAGCAGCATATTGCTGACTGAATAGTCAGGCTGAAAGATCTTTAACACGGAAATGTCACGAGTTGTTCCACTGGGCTCAGCTGCCAGACTCTGGCTTTATTCAGAGCACCATGGAAGAGCTGTGGCATTGCTGTCAACCCTCTTCAGCCTCTCTAAGCACTGGACAAACACTGACCTCTGTCCTTTCTGCAGTGAGAAACTGGGTGATTTCCCATTCTGCAGGTGGGATAAGGAAGCACAGCTATGCTGGCTGCTCTGTAAACAGAGCAAAACAAATCTAAAAAGTCCCAACAGCTCTAAGTTAGACGTAGAGAAAAGTAGCCAGAATGAGCAGCAATGAGCCAGCAATGCTGCCACAGCAGGTCACAGGCTGTGGGACCTCAAGCACAAGCAACACATAACACTCACTGCTGTGCATTGGAGACTTTCCAAACAGAAAGCAGCAAACAGGACCCTAGGTGATCTGTACATTAGATGTATCTGCAATTCAGCTGAGGAGCAAGGAGCTGTCTCCTAGCTTTGTCAGGACCTACCTGGGAGAGGCTGGAGGGAAGATGCCCACTTGAACTGAAAGAGGAGAAATGAGTGAAAATGAGGGCAAGGTCTGGGTGCCCTGTTCCACATAGCTAGCAGAGAGGAGCAGCATGAAGGAGGTGGAGAATCATACCTGCTAATCCCCAGCAGAGGATTTCCACAAGGAAAGGCAGAGCCTGGGAAAATCTGATGGTAGAGTATAACCACCAGCACTCTGCCTTGCTCATGGGGCACATGCAGAATGTATATGCAGGTAGCCTAAATGATCTGTGTTCATTTGCCCTTGCCCTTGTAGCTGGTCTAGAGAAGATGAAGGCCTACAATAAACTAAGAGCCTGGCTTTTTATCACCCTTTTTTTCCTCACCATGCAAAATGGGGCCTGCTTGTGTCTAGACAGCTCTGCAAGCTTTCACCTCAAAGTTGCAGGTAGGTCTGAAGCAAGTCAGGAGCTCATGGTAGACTTTGTGAGTGTGTCTTGGGTGACCAGCAGTTTAATCTGAGATGTGTAAATAAAGGAGCCAACTATAGTGAGACAGATCTGGGAAAGCAATAACGTGAGAGTCCCCTCTAAAACATATTTCAAATTGATCAACTAAAAAAACTGTGTCTTTAAATATAAAAGTGCCATATGTTTGGTATCGGGTCTAAAACAGCTCTTGTCTGCAGCTGCACGTTGAGTTGAGAAGTTTGTCTATAATAACTCAGTCTGTGTCCCTGGTCAATCAGGTACAGCACCTGCACTTTAAACATATATTTCCTGTTGTGAATTTTTGCTTCCAGCCTTATTGTCCCCCAGTTGCCTCTTCTAGACCATATTTGGTAGCTGTTTGGTCCAAACACTTGGATAGACATTCACATCCTTATGTATCTGAGTAGGGATTCGCCAAGTCCACATAGCAAACCTAGAAATCTTGATTTTACATTTGTGCTATTTAGTTACACAAATCAAGAGTCCAGGACTTCCTAATGATTCTGTACTGTGCTTTGGTTCTCTTATTTCATCTCCATGTCTGCTCTGTTAATCTACACAATTCAGCCTACACTGACATCAACCTTCACTCTTGAAAGGTGTCAGGCAGCCTTACTTGTGTGATGGCTGCACACCTCCAGGCAGGCGTTTCAACCAGATATCCTGAAACGTCCTTAAAATTTTTGGTTTTGAACAGCCAAGGCAACATGGCTACAAGAGCTTTGCTTTGAAAAACACCCTATCTGCATGGCCTAAGCCCTTAGCATGGTTTGTAAGTGTTCTGTCACAAGTTAAATCAAACTAATCCTTTCAATTTTCACTGCATCCATGCTACTGGGAAAATAAGTTTGTTTACCTAGCTTTTAACAACTTTTACAGGGACCATGAAATCAGGAATTTATGCAATTTTTGTGCTCCTTCAGCACCTTCCTTTTCAGGATCACAACATGTCCCCTGGCTGGGTTAAGGAAACTTCCTGAATTACTTACACTTAATTAGGTTACTTGCTCACTGTGTGCAATTAGGAAGGCAGCTCCTGTCACTGTACTCCTGTGCTCTTACATTAAATTCGGCAACTTCAAAAAGCTTCCTAGAGCAAATTCATTTAGAAACTTATTTGGCATATTCCTATAATTAGTTAAAAATCTTTAATATTAAGTTTTCCTTTATTATTTTAACAGCTTAGAAAGAGCACTCCTTTTGCTGCTGCATATAGCCGCATAAGATCAATGCCCCGGAATTCAAGCTCTCAGCACCTTGATGTGTTATTTCATGTTTCTCCCTGCCCACTGCCCTCTGGAGCTGTGGCTCAATTTCCCAGTATGAAAGCAGCATGATGCCCTCTTTCATGTGTTGTCCTTTTCATGGGGTTCCTTCTGTCCACATGAGGTTTCTGCGTGTCTCATTCCCAGTTGTGCTCCTGCCTATGTGCTATTCTGCTGCAGTTAATGATTCCTTTGAGCTTTAGATCCCGGGAGTCAGGATTTCCTGGTGCTGGCTGCAGACACGGATTCCTGACGCTGCAGCACTTGGTGTGAGAATAGGGGAAATCGATGACTTCTGAGCGATAAGTTATTGCTTTTTTTTTTACTTTGGCTTTTGTTTGTAAGCCACACAGTAGGCTATGCATTTCTTTAACTCTTCCACCACAAGCTTTCAGAGCCATGTGGAAGGTGCTCACGTCTCCTGAAGTTGCTTGTTCGTAATTCTTGATGTGATGCTTGCTACAGTGCCGCTGTTGATCTGCCTGCAAGTGAATGGCTGTGCTGCAAGCATCTCAGTCCCGAATCTGGACATGTGCGTGAGACCAAACCTTCCCAGCTTGTTACTCAGTGCATCTGCCTGGTATCTCAAGCAGGAGAAAGCCCTTAAAAGAGGACCAAGGTGGTGTGGTGCTATCATACCCAGAGTCATCTTTGCAATCCCCCGCTGTGCTCGTTGTCCCTCCGAGCCCCAGAATAGCTGAAATGAATCATGTACTTTTTTTACCTCCTTCTCTCTGCAAGTCTCTTATCTGTATAAACACTTCCTGGACTGCCTGAGTTCTCATACTGCCCAGGAGCTTGAACACAATTCGACCGAACAGACTACTGAACTAGAAGATTTATGATTTTTGTGAGTGAGGCTGCAGGTTGTTTTTGTTCCAATTAAACAATGGAAATAAGGAAAAAACAAATGCTGCTGTTAAAATAGTCACAAAATCCATGTGACGTGGGGGACCGAAATGAAGTTCACCGCTACTTTGCATATGTGTGCATACTCCACATCCCTGTGGACAGATGCATCACCCATGACAAAAAAATTAAATGTATTGCTTAATTATAAAATAGCTGGGGTTGCATTATTTGCTGAGACGTTAATCTAAGTTCTAAATCCCAGCTTTTAAAAGCAAACTTGAACACCATGGTGTTTTTTTGTATGTTTGTTTGTTCTTTTTTTTTTTTTTTTTTTTTTTTTTTTTTTTTTTTCATTTTATTGTAGTGTTTAAAAGCCCACAGAACTATCCCACGTTTTGGGAAAAAAGGTCAAAGCCATCTTGTGCTCTATTGTAATAATGGCTTTCACTTACAACTAAATGAAAGTTGGGTCAAGCTTTGAATATTAATTTAGTATTTGTATTTCCCTTAATTTTTTTACCTTGCCTGTGTGTGGATGTGACTGTGTGCTTGCACTACTTTTTTTGAGCTGTTTTGCAGACGCCTTCTGATATCTTCTGGCTGACTGTGTGCAGACAGCTCCAGCTGGGATATGCTGTGCTAGGCCATTTGTAGGGACGTTTTTAATTGTTTGGGGAGTTGTTTTGCCTGTCCATAATGAAGTTTGTTTAATTGGGCAGGGGTAAATGAGTCACCTGCCTTTTCAGGCAGAGCAATAAGAGAAACAGTACCAGTAAAAGGCACTTTGTGATAATTCACAGGCCTGTGCCTGTTTCAAACTTACCTGTAATATACAGGAGATAATATAATGTATGTCTGCAGCATGCAAACACATCACTGCAAAAAATTCTGATCTGATCAGATGAGTTGTGCAAGAAAACAGAACATTTGTCTGTACAAAGAGTAACTTCTTTATATATCTAAGAATTGTTCTTATGATTACAAATGGATGTCTTCTCAGATGAGCTTTTTATAATACTGTATCATTTACAGCAGGACTCAAATTAAGTGTTCAGTTTTGCAGTTATTTGAGAAAATAAGGTATTTAAACTTCCATGTGTAATTCTCAAAGAGAAGCTGGAACATAGGAGGTTCCACTTGAATATGAGAAAAACTTCTTTACAGTGAGGGTGACAGAGCACTGGAACAGGCTGCCCAGAGAGGTTGTGAAGTCTCCTTCTCTGGAGACATTCAAAGCCCACCTGGATATGTTCCTGTGTGATCTGATCTAGGTGTTCCTGCTCCAGCAGGAGAACTGGACTAGATGATCTTTCGAGGTCCCTTCCAACCTCTAACGTTCTGTGATTCTGTGATTCTGTGATTCTGTGATTCTGTGAAAACTATTTTTTGTTGTTTCATTTTTTCAGTAAGATTAGAAATTATATTAGAACCTAGATTCGTCCTACATAGCACTGGGACTCTGAGGGACTGGCCTTTATGTGATGAATGGAGAAAGATGGGTTTCAGCAGAAACCTTTCGCTGAGGTTCAACTCTCTCTAGTAACTGTGTAGGGAACCTGAATTGCTCCTATTTTAAAAGGGATGAAATGGATCCGTTAGTGTGACTAGGAAGCTCATCAAAGCAGCTGTCCTGGGTCAGAACAAGGTCTCCTCCAGCTCTGTATCATGTCTCCAGCAGTGGCTGTGTCCTGGGTTAAGCTGAGACAGAATTAACGTTCTTCATGACAGCTAGCAAGAGGCTGTGTTCTGGATTTGTGCTCAGAAGAAAGCTGATAAGAGTGACACTTATAATTGTTGCCGGGACAGCCCAAGGTCTTTCCGAGTCTCTGCTGTCCATAGGTGCAGGAGAAGGTGGGAGGGAGCACAGCCACAATTGTGAGCCTAGGATTTGATCTTAGGTTCGGGATTGAGAAGCAAAGTGGGCAGTAGTCTATTCCATAAGATACATGTCATGCCCAGAATATAGGTGAAGGCCCTGTGAAAGCTTGTCCCTTTTTGTACCAAACCCCTTTTTTATTCCAGACCCCTTTTGGTTCTGGATGCCTTTTGCTCCAGAATGGCTCTCTTGGGATGGTCCCTCTCCCAGAGCCTTCTCCCTCCCTTGGTCAGCTTTTGGTCTGGGATGCTCGGGCTGTTATCTCCGTTCTGTGAGGGTGGTATCTGGACTCTCCCTGCTCCAGGATCGTTAGATGGGAACAGGCTGAGCCTTGGTCATTGGGTGGTGAACAGTATCACTGTGTATCACTCATTGTATATTTGTATATATACTATTTTCAGTACTATTGTAGTTCAGTTATGAAGTTATTCTCATCTCAACCCATGAGTCTTTCTTTACCTTTACCCCTTTAATTCTCTCCTCCATCCCTGGGATGGGGGAGGGTGAGCGAAGAGGTTGTGTGGGGTTGGCTCCCAGCCAAGGGTAAACCCATCACAGGCCATAACTGATAGGGAAGAGCAAAGCCAGGAAAAGCAAATAGGATGCTTCCCTGGAGCAGACTCCTAACCTCTGTCTTCGGCTTGGTAATTTCTTCAGCTGGTTGTGTTTTCTGTGTGTTTGGTAACCCTCAGTGTATTTCTCTTCCTTGTACTTGCCCAGTCTCCCCTTGAGCTGAGCTACATTTTGCATATATCATGGCACTTGTTGGTGGTGACTTCTGTGGGGACACCAACCACCACCTCCATGTGGGTGTTTTAAGCCTTGCTGATAGGAGATTCTTCTGAGGTCTTTAAATCTAGTAGTCCAAAGGGAAGTATGTGAACACAGACAATCCATCTCTGCCTTTTCCATCGTAGGAAGAAGCTGGAAAGACATCAAGTAATCTGTGCTGTCCATGCCCTGTGTGCACCCAGGGGCTCTGCAGCCTCATCCCCCTCTGCTGGGGCTTGGGCTGCCTGGGCTCACAGCCAGCTCTCCCCTGATACAAAAGAGGAACCACTGGGAAAAAAGTCAGTGTGAAAGAGCAGTGAGAAGACTGGCTGGAGTCTCCTCTGCTTGGAGCCTTCCTGTTGTGGGAATGCCAGTGCCCAGTCTTGCACCTTACTCATCCTCATTCCAACTGTCTGACTTGCCTTCTTAGCTTGGCCTCATCTCTGCCTTGTCACTGTGGACCTGTCTGGTGACCTGTGGGCTGTGACTGACCCTGGCTACCACAGTGGATTTGTAGATGGGGTTGTTGGTGTTTTCACCTCCCTAGTGGCCTTGCCATTCTTGGCTGTGCCTTGCTGAACCCTGCAGAGCTTCCAGCTCTTACAGTTCTCTGACATGCTTTTTGGTTTCACCAGTGCATTATCATCTCATCACATTCTTCTGGGTTGATGAACAAATCTACATATATTATAGCAATGTCTCCCTTTCCCCTCCCCAACTCTACTGCATGTATAAGACCTGCAAGTCAGCCACTGGTCAAGCTGACAGTTTTAATCCTTTACTAGCCTCTTGCTTTTGTCCCGTTGTACCCTCTACATGAATGACACAACCTGACTCATATAACTTGGCTGTAAGCAAGCATAATAACTTCAAGGCATAAAATAAGGAAGTTTTAAAATGCAGATATTCTTTTGGTTTCAGCATATTAGAGACATAAAGAGAAATATGATGACTGTGAAGAAGTGTGAGAAAATGCACCAGATTTATGGGTCTGTTAATGTTTACAGGAATTTTATTATGTTATTATATTAGTTCTCACTGTGGAAATTAAGGGCATGGTAAGGTAATTATCTTATGGTCTGCATGGAAATATATACAAAGCCATTAGTCTTTCAAAAATATATTTTGAAATGCCATTAAAAGATATATTTTCTTACAGTTCTGATGAATAGGTAAGCATCTGAGTTTATGGAGTTCTTTTCCAGTTATTGGATTAACAGAGCCATTCTTTTTTCTGTCCTTTTACAACTTCTTGTCTAAGCTCTAAAGTGTAACGAAAGCATGAGATCTATTTGCTAGCTTGAAATGCTTCGTCCTGCTAGCTCACTCTAACTCCCAGTTACAAATCCTTTGGCCCTGTTATGGGTTGCTAAGCAGAAGGGAAATAATGTCATTTGTTAGACAAAGCAGACAATGTCTTTCTTTGTAGGCACTGAGCATTCTTTCGGTGGTGTGAAATCCATGTCAACAATCAGCTCACAGTGAAAAGGTCCCACTTAAACATTACCACAAAAACTGTGAGGCTTGTGTACTATCTGAGGGCACAAAAAATGCCATTTTCCAAAACTTCACCTGCTTCCTTGAGCTGGTCAATGAGTTTGTTGCCAAAGTTTTCGGACCAGCAGAAGCAGGAACTTGAACCATGCTGTGTGCAGCAGGGAAGGACATAGGACAGAGATCTGACAGGGAGGGCGACACAGGTCCAGCCTTCCTCTGGGTTAATTTTTTCTTTCCTTGCCCTCTGTTTGTGTTTTGCCAGTATTTACTGGGTATTCCAGATTTTTTTTTCTGCTACAGCTTGGTTAAGGAGAAATCCTAGCTGCCTTATGATA
The DNA here is from genome assembly GCA_011057875.1 of Pterocles orientalis. Classification (NCBI taxonomy): domain Eukaryota; kingdom Metazoa; phylum Chordata; class Aves; order Pterocliformes; family Pteroclidae; genus Pterocles; species Pterocles orientalis. Next base: position 2,259,636 of record WKFP01015302.1, on the reverse strand, counting down.
GCTCGCCTGTGCCCTCTGGACTCTGATTACGGCTTGGGTTCTCTGTGTGGTTCCAGCTGACGAATGGGCTCTGTGCTTTGCAGAAAGAGGTCTTCTGGGACTAATGGAGGGGAAACTGTAGAAAATACGTTATTATAAAGTTTTGGCTTTTGAATTGTCTTTCCTTTCTGAACCTTGGCATTTTCTCTGCCTAGATTTCTTTGGAGGCAGGCAGTTTTTGCCTTTGAAGGGAATGATTCCAGGGTAGGCTTACATATTTAAAGCACTGATATGTCAACTTTCAGAAGGAAAAGAATGCAGCTCTTTTACTAAGACTCCACTGTGCCCAGATATATCTGACCAAGACTCTGTTGTGGTCAGTAATTATTTGCTATGTGCTGACACCATCGTGTGCAGGGAATGTTGCACCTCTCTAACAGCTTGAGCCGTACTAGGGTGTGACAGCAGAATGGAATACGATTAAATTATCCGTTTCCACTCACATGGCTTCTTCACACCTAGGTGGCAGTGTAATCACCCTGCGGTTCAAAGATACTGCATCAGCTTCAAGCATTAGGGGTTAACTAAGCAACTTAAACCCAAGACCTGCCTCTCTCCTGCTGCGTTTTTGTTGCAGATCTATAAGACCAGGAAGTCTGGCATTTTAGAGATCGTTTAGTTTAATCTGTTTAAAATTCCCTGTATTAATACTGGTTTGCGTAGGTGGTCCTGAGTTAGACGACATTTTTAAAGAAAAGTCAATTTCTATTTGCATTTCCAGGAATACAGTATCCACCTCACAAATATAACTGCTTTGGTGGGTAGCTCTGTTCATCATTAAAACTTTACTCCCATTTCCAGTTGAAGCTGTTTTCAGTAACTGGATCTCATTCTGTCTCAGCTAGTTTGAACAGCCCTCTCTCAAATGCACACTTCCTTCCTAACACTTGCAGCTATAGGCTGCAGGGAAGTTTCCTCAAGCCTTCTGTTTAATAGTGTCTATAAATTGGTTTGGTAATTTTACAGCAAAGATCTTTTTTTCCACTGGATCATTCTGCAGACGTTTTTCTAGGTCTTTCTGGGGTTGCAGGTGGAACAACGTGTCATTCCTGATCTCCACAGTGTCTAAAATAAGTCGGTATGATGCCATTGTTCTAGTTTATAATATCCAACAACTGAGTTAGCCTCATTGGTTTCAGACTTGCACTAGGAGAGATTGGCTAATGGGACCTTCCCTTGTTTTCAGTCATTTGTTGCCAGAAGAGTCCCCATTTTGTTTATCTGTTCATACAAATATAGATGTATGTATATGTATATCACCAGCTAACTGTGATGTCCTGAAAAGGAAGACTTACATATATGAGAGTGGAATTAAACCCATGGCAACTTGTTCACCTTAAATCACCACGCCAAACGCCATCGCCAACCAAAGTGTTTTCCCAAGGGCTTGGTGTTGTATCATCTTTTGGGTTTCAGCACACCACTGTAAGGAGGCCAGGCAGTACAGATGAAAACACTGGCAGAAAGACAGCAGGTCACCTACAATGCTGTTGTACAGCTATTCTCCACTGCGTGCGTTGGAGTGGCCAGCGAACATTCTCATCTGTTTGTTCCTGGGACACTTCCCCTCTCAAATTATTTAATCTCTGCAAGTTTTGAAATTGAGTAGGATTTTCAAAATAAAAAGCTGTAGTTTAGGACAGGATATTGAAGCAGGTTTTACACACTAACTTGTTCTGTGGCTGCCTCTTCTCATTATGGCAGTGCTGCAGCTTCTCTAGCTGTGATGTGTGGGTGCAGTCCAGGCCCGGCCAGGTTTCACTTTTCTCTGAAGCAGTCACAGCCACTGTATTTTATTCTTCAAAGTTGACTTTGGCTTTCCTTCCAGTGTGAAAAAAGCTCTAGTACTGCTGCTACTGCCTCCTAGAAGAGGCTGTATGCACATGCATCCATGTTTTTCCCTGCAGCAAGCCCTACTGGCAATACAGGAGCAAAAGCAGCCCCATTCTGATCCCCTTTGTTAACCCCTATTGGCACAGGTGAGGGAATGTGACAGTCTATGTATAAGGCAAATGACCATTAGGTACTGACCATTTCCTGGGTCATTAAAGGGACAACTCATGAAAGTCAGACACTCACCAAGGGAGAAAGAAATAATAAAAGCAAACTGAAAATAGGAAGACAGAGCAGGTACGAGCAGCCACTGCAGACTTCCTGGCCCCATCCTGTGGGTCACGGCAAGGTTGATCTCCACCACACTTAGCATCTACATTTCATGTGTTTGCAGTCGCCAGACTGGCAACGTTCCCTCTTACAGCAACAACAGGAAAACAGCCTCTTCCGGGGAAGGTTTCTAAGAACTGCAAGTAACCTTTGCTGTTGAAATGTTCCCCAGGAGACTGGGTGGTGTGTACCAGGTGAAGATGTAATGAGTAGAGTGATGTAGCTGCTGCATCTGCTTTTCAGCAAAACAGTGCCAGCCATGTCTCTGAGCAAAACTTCATCCAGGATTTGCTGGAAGATGGCATTTCAGTTTTTGTTACAGAGATAAAGCCAGTTCAGTTGTGAACACAGCAAAAAGGCAACCCTAACGAGTGTAAATGCTAAAGAACAGACAGCGCACTAGTCTCAAAGGAAAACCCTTCAATATGTCTAACTGCCCATCCTCAGCGTCAAAACCAAAGGGTGGCCTTTGAAACCTGGGACACAAGACTGGAATGAGGATCAGGCACACCAGTGCTTTCATCTCATTTTTGATGGATGAGCTTTGAGCTGGTGTGGAAGTCATTTGATCTACCTGACCTTTTCAAGAATAATTGCTGGCTTAGAATCTACAAATTTTTAATAATTCATTTCAAGAGAAGGTGCTGCAACAGCAAGGCAACGTTGGAGCAAGGGGAGGGTTGGGCTTGAAATGGGAAACATAGCTGCCAAAGGTAGAGTTACTTTGGATGCCATTGGAGAAGAGCAAACTGGGTTAAGGAAGGCAAAATAAAAGGAGTCATCCTCCTCCACTTTCAATTGATTCCTACGAGCAAATTTATTTTGAATCTTTTTAGTATCTGGAAACATTATGATTCATTTTTAATCAAAATAAATTATTCTGGCTTCCAAGCTGATCTCATGGTATTTTCTAGTCAGCAAAGGAAATACTGAAAATCTTGTAAGAGATCCTGTTCTCATAAAATGCCCAGCCCAATTGTGTAAATTCAGGAGGTTTTGGCTAGGCCCGATAAGCTTTGGAGAAGCATCTGAATATTCACTCAAGCTGAACCCACACTCCAGACTGTGGTGTGAGCAGTTTCCTGCTCTTCTGAGATTCTGATGCTTTGAAAAAAATTACTGACTCTGGAAGAATGAGGACAGTGAGAAAAAAAAACAAAACTGTTGCCCCTCTGTAGTTAGTCCACTGGATAAAAAGAAGCACAGATGATTGCCCAAAGGCTGATTATTAGGATAAATTCAGCATGGTTAATGTCCTCTCCCCAACAGCATGCAAAGTAACCATGAAAGCCTCCCAGGTCCGGAGACCTCTTGGGAAATAATAGTTACAAAGGCTGCTTTGGTGGTGATGGTTTAAAAATTGCCTAGTAATTGCTGACACTCTTGCACATGTAAGATGTGTCTCCCACAAGGAAAAATGTGTCCCCTATTCAGACTTGTGTGGTTCCCATCACATGATATTTGAGCACCTCCCAAGCAGCCAAAAATTACCCAAAAATAAGTGTAAGAAAAAGGTGTTATTACCTCAGCCTGGTAAGAACAAAACAGCCTTCGAGGCTGGCTCTGCCCTTGTGCCAGCATGGCCAAGAGCAAGACTGCGTATTTCTGTGCATCTCTGAATCAGTATTTTGACAGTTCACTGTTTCTCCCTCTGGCTTACCTGTCTTACTGACATGTTGGTAGGGGGAGGGGAGGTGAGGAGGGGGTGTTGCCCTCTATGTCAAAGACCAGCTGGAGTGCGTGGAGCTCCATCTGGGGGCAGATGAGGAGCCAACAGAGAGCCTGTGGGTCAGGATCAAAGGGAGGGCTGGGACAGGGGACATTGTAGTGGGGGTCTGTTACAGGCCGCCTGACCAGGGAGAGCAAGTGGATGAGGCCCTCTATAGACAGATAGGAGCAGCCTCACGCTCACAAGCCCTGGTCCTCATGGGGGATTTCAACCACCCTGATATCTGTTGGAAGAACAACACAGCCCAGCACAGGCAGGCCAGGAAGTTCCTGGAATGTGTCGACACAACTTCCTTCTCCAAGTGATAGAGGAGCCAACCAGGAGAGGGGCTATGCTGGACCTTGTTCTCACCAACAAGGAAGGGCTGGTGGGGAATGTAAAGCTCAAAGGCAGCCAGGGATGCAGCGACCATGAGATGGTGGAATTCAAAATCCTCAGGGCAGTGAGGAGGGCGCACAGCAAACTCACTACCCTGGACTTCAGGAGAGGGGACTTTGGCCTCTTCAGGGACCTGCTTGGGAGAGTACCATGGGATAAAGCCCTGGAGGGAAGAGGGGCCCAAGAAAGCTGGCTAATATTCAAGGATCACTTCCTCCAGGCTCAGGGGCGATGCATCCCAACAAAGAGGAAAGCAGGCAAAAATGCCAGGAGGCCTGCATGGATGAACAAGGAAGTCCTGAGCAAGATCAAACAAAAAAAGGAAGCCTACAGAGGGTGGAAGCAAGGACAGGTAGCCTGGGGACAATACAGGGACAC
>WKFP01015302.1:2239291-2254155 GCA_011057875.1 Pterocles orientalis | reverse complement strand
AAGAAATTTTTCACTATGAGGGTGGTAAGACACTGGAACAGGTTGCCCAGGGAAGTTGTGGATGCCCCATCCCTGGAAGTGTTCAAGACCAGGCTGGATGTGGCTTTGGGCAACCTGGTCTAGTGGAAGGTGTCCCTGCCCATGGCAGGGGGGTTGGAACTTGATGATCTTTAAGGTCCTTTCCAACCCTAATCATTCTATGATTCTATGATTCTATGATTCTCTGGTTTCAGGGCTGATAAGAGATGCATGTCAAGCTGCTCGGTAATGCTCGAAGTCTCTTTTGCTTATTTTGGACCCACTCTAGGCAGAGCAACATTTCCCATCCGGGATTTATTAGCATATGCTAAACAGTCATTAACATAAGCTATTGATGCCTGAAGGTTTTCAAAGGAACCTTGAGTGACCAAAGTGTGCAGAATGGCTGCTCAAGAACTTCTGAATAAGCCTATAGGTCTCGGCAAGAGATTCCAAGCCAGACTCCTCAAACAATGGCTTCACAGAGGTGCTTGCTCCCTTAAGGGAAATCTGTAAGGGAGGAAAGCAACAGCCTTCAGAGGAACTGGCTCTGCGTCTGGGCCGTCAATGAGGCTAATGGTGTAGGTAGCCACTGCATGACATCTGAAGAAAAACAGACAGGCTTTTTTCCAGAAGCAGCAAGTGGCTGAGAGCATTCTTGTTGCACAGGAGGCTGCAGGAGGTAGCAGAGCTTGATGGAGGTCACTCTTCAAGACAGGAGTTTTGTGCCCAGTCACTGGGGTAGGACACACAAACAATCCCATGGACAGTGAAACAATGAGAGAGTCCTCTTCATGTGACTGCTACAATATTGAAACACCAGGATTTCCCTTTGTTATAAAATAATTTCTTTAGTATCAAACATTAACTGTCCTATGAGCATTCTTACGTCAACAAGTTGTCGCCATTAGCCCAGTCTGCGTAAGTCTGAGGCATGGGGTTGTCCTTAGCACCCCTGCTCCTTGTGGTAGAGTGGGTGCCATGTCAGAGCCATAAGCGTTTCACAAATACAGTACAAAGAACTTCAGGCAAACACATGCTGAAGTCTGTAATGCTTCCTTGTGTCAGCACACACATGTTGATGGGTCAAAAGATCTTTTCCAAAAATGTTAGTCAATTTTTTCCAAGCTTTTAATTTGCAAAAGACTAGAAGTTTTCTGTTGGAAATGAAAACTCCTATAAAGGGAATTTAAATCTAGTGGTATGATGATAGATGTGTTTCTTTTACATACCTTTCTAAGTATCCCTGAAAAAAATTTTTGAAGAAAATCCTATATAGAGGATAGTTTCCCAGGATCACCTCCTCTTTCAGAGTAATCAACTCTTTTCTTCAGGCCAAAACAGTCTTCTAGAAAATACGGTCTAATCTTGCTTGCCTTTCTGAATAACTTCTGCCCCATCTCTAACACCAGGTCCCAACTTTCATCACTTGCCATGCTTCCTGTTGTTCTGCATTATGAATTACAAGCTGGCACATGCAGTCAGGGTCTATGAACAATGCCAGCACTGCCAAGAAAGTTAGATAAGATAAAAAAGGATAACATTACAGACCTAACACCTGACTTTGACATCTTAACAGCAAACAACTAAGGAAATGCTGGAATTAGAGTTAGCTGTGGAATTTTAGCTCTGTCCTTTGCTATGAAATACCTTTTTATTATGTCCCACTATCCACGCTCTGCATTAAATCAAGAGTTATCTATTTTCTAATGCACTTTTTTTTCCATGGCACTCTGTCTTTGTAGTCAGGATCTCAGATATAACTGGTCTTTAATTTATTTTTACAGCTTCATTCAGAGGTGAAGGAAATTAGTCCCTTTTTACTGAAGAGTTTTGAAGATTAATGTAAAGGATACATGCTCGTTTTGGTGTCTGGGCTGAGGCTGTGCTTTTCACACATTAGATGTGGCAGGCAAAAATGTTGACACTGGGCTCTGTGGCTCATTCCAGGGAACCAAGTTCTCAGGTGAGAAAACACATTTTCAGCATCTTCCTCTCCTTTCCTGCTTCATTTCATCCACCCTCCACAGCCACCATGTCCCTCTGCCTCTCACCCACCCCATGCTGCTGTTCCACATCCTTGCATTGTCCTTGGTCCTGTCCTTCTGCTTGTCTTGTTGATAGGATTCCTGAGTCTTCCCCTCCCTCATCACCACTCACACTTCTGTCTCTTGTCCTTTCTGCATTTCAATCCAGGAATTTTTCTTTTCCACATTGTCTCATCCCAACGAATATAATAGAGAGTACAAAAGAGGCAGGCTCTACTTTCAGGTGCCTGGCCCTGTCGTAGGCTGTGGAAGTCTGCAGCTGAAACTGACAGGGAAGTCCTGCTTGCCCTGAGGTTGAAACCTGCTCAGGGAAGATGAAAATTTCAGGGGTGCAGTTCCTAAAAGAAAAGTAATTTCTTAGCTATCCACTGAGCAAATGCAAATTCAACTTTCCACAGGCGTATAGTGTAGCCAGTTTTGGACAGATTTTCAGGAAGGCAACAGGGATATCTTTGATGAAAGGCAAGACTCCAACAAGTTGCTGCTATGAAGAAGAGGGGTGCCAGAGCTTTTCAAAGGAAAGTTCACAATTGCTTTTTAACTTGGACAAAACAATGAATTTTTCCTTACCCTCATTATTGGAAACGGCTGAGTTTGTGGACATTTTCCAAAAACTCTAGCCTGAGGCAGATACCTGGCATGGAAAATTTCATTCCAAATGGTTACAGTTTGGCGACACTGTAAGCACCTGAAATCAGGGTCTTACAATGCAAGGGATCAAGCTTTAGCTGCCCTGTGAAAGGCCAAGCCACTGGTCCTGCATCCAGTCAAAGCCCAACACCTTTCTTTGTCACCTGTGCCACAAATAAAGCAGCGATGCATGTTCAAGGCGTGGCTGAACAGGGGTTTCTATGCTGCTCAGAAGAAAATTACTGGGATCAACAGCAAAGAAACAGGTTAAGGCGAACAATGTAAAGTAGAGGGGTTTTCTAGCACAGAGGGGCTTCAGACAGCACGGTTTTCAGAGCTCCTTTCTGAGCTGTGCTTGTCTGCATTTACATAGACTCATCCTCTTCAGATAAATGTGGTTTTCAGCTTTCTGACAGATGTGTTAGCAAGAGCTTATCCTGCATCGTCCTGGTTTCCAACTAGCTCGAGTTGGTCTGTCATTACCTTTAACTCAGATATCCATTTCCTTCTTTTATCACACCAGGACCACCATGTCTCCCTTGTCATGTTCTAGAGGAATGAATGCGTAGATACTGGCAACCACCCAAAAAAATTAGAGCTGCTAGTTGCTGATGCTGCATAGCATGTGATTTTCCAGGGATAGCCCATCAGCCCCCTTCCAGTGGATCCTTCCTTGAGTACTAGTCACTGGCCTTTTGGCTGCATTTCACACACCATAGCAGATGCATGGGCTATCTGCTGCCAGCATAGGCTAATTCCTGGAAAAGGCAGAGGAATCATAAGTGGCTAACGAGCTCCAACTGAGTTATAGATATTTCACATCTGCCATGTATGAATCGGAATACAGTACCTCCCCCATGGCCAGGTAGTTGGCAGCTCAGAGTACTTCAGGACAAATGAACCATGGCAGAAGCTCAGGCATCCTCTGCTACTGTTGTAAGATCACTTTGTGCTAGTTTTTCACCATGTAGGTACACTGTTGTCACTGAACATAACTGCATTGGATCCTCTTTGAAAGACGTGTGTCCTTTGCACAAAGCCCAGCACGGTGGATGTTATGGCAGGGCACACTGCCTGTGTAATACTAGCTCTGTTTGCACAGGTGTTGGATGGCTTTACAGCCTGGGTCGTTGGATGATGTGAGCGTCCAGGAGGTCTTCTGCAGCTTACGGAGTCTGCTGGGAGGTGAACACTTTCAAAATGAAATCCCTTTTAGAACTGCTGAAACCTTCATGAGTAACAGTCCTCATCCGCATTAAAAAGTTACGCCTAAGTTATTTCACGTATTCTTTTTGAGTAGTGGCAGAGAAATAACAATACTTGGTTAAACAATCTCTCCTTTTTCTGAGTTTATTGGGACAAATGTGATCAGTACAGTTGTGCTGTTGTTGAAATCCAGGACTACCTAGGTTGCCTGAGGAACGGGCCTCAGCATTTCTTTTTCTAAAGGTGCTAGAAACTACTGCACAGGAGCCCATATCTGTTTTGTGAAATGAATAGTTCTATTTATTACCAGAAAGGTCAAAGCAAGGGGAAAGCTGGCTGATGGCACTCTGGTAGTGAGAAGGGAGGGGGGGAATATTTCCATTACTGGTGGAAAGACAATTAGAGGCAATTGCAGCAGCGCCTGACTGAAATCAGACATTAAAATCAGAAGAAAGCAGAGAAGCAGGGTGAATAAAACAAGACTGGGTTGAAAGGATAAAACACAGAAACACCAGCTTTTTATCTCATGCCTTGAGTGAAAACAAACCTGTTTTCCAGTGGACGGAATAATAGCCAGAAGTTGTTTTGGGAGGGTCAGTGCAGGCTGTCGGGCTCCCCACCGCCGCCACCGCGGCGAGCACCCCCCGGCCAGCGGCAGCGCGGCAGCTAGGTGGCACCACCGGCCGCGACATCGCCCCTCGCCCGCCCTCCCGGCAGCCCGCCGAGCCAAGGCTCTCGGCTTGGCTGCCCCAGATGTTGTTTTTACTAAAGGCTGTCACTTTGGATTGAAAAACGAAGAAGATAAATTTTACTCGGAAGATTCAGCAGGACTAAGATCCCAAACGACCGGGTGATACACCCTGAGAACCCACCGACAGGTCCGTGTTTCCAGTCTTTGCTGAGTGATTTCAGTGCACTCTGGACCACAGGTGTTTTCTAAAAGCATTGTAAAGATTTAAAAAGAGACAATGTAATTGTAAAAAATTTAGGGTTTTTCTTCCCCTGTGGTGATATAAGGACAATAATTTGGTTTTGTCCTTTCTTCTGTGTGAGGTTAACTGCTCCCCACTCATCTTTTTATATCTTTACATCTTGACTTAACTGCTACTGTCCAACTCTTCTTTTTACATCTCTACCTAGCTGTTACTACATAATAGGAGACTAACAGCAACAGATCACAAACTCAACGGGTGACCTTTCTAGCCATGCTGAGGGCCTGCATTAGTACAGTCGCATTCATGAAACTGTGAGGAGTGTGTTGCTGGTGAACATTTTAACACTGCTTTCCCTCTGGGTACCATTTTAAGCTCTAGGAGCTTCAGACCAGAGACTGAACTTTTCCAAAGTCATACTATCGGCCAGATCATGACCCTGTCCATGACATGAGAGTTTAGCAAACTACTTCTGCAAGAATAAGAGCAGCTGGTGGAATGAGAAGCAAAGAGAGGATTCCTGTTATGTGTTGGATTTGTAATAATCAGAAAAGCACAGTTTGCTGTCCTTTTACATTCTCTTCAAATCTCTTCTGCAATTTCTTTCATTTACTTTTCATTTACTTCTTTTCCCCTCCCTCATTCACACTTTCCCTGAACATGTATATTCTGCAGAAAGCTACTAGCAGGAGCCAGTTATAGAGATCCACAAAGAATCTAGGAAGTAAGAACGCGTGTCCAAGTGTTGTCTGGGCACCTTACCTATTAGCTGTGTCTCACGGCCAATCTGCCTCCATTCCATCCTTTGCTCCATCATGCATGCAGCCAGTCACCGTTTCTCCTGGATGCCTAAGCCTGCAAGGCAGCTCTTGGTCTGTCTAAGCAGGATGATATTAGGGAAATGGCCTCCATCCTTGTCTCCAACCCCTGACTTCTCTCCAGATGCTGTGGGTGTCAGGAAGGTCCTGTGGGAGGTTAGTCAGGGTCAATAACACTTGCTGGTGCCCTCAGGGTCCTGACAGCTGTTTTAAGAGTCAACTGCTGTCTACAGATCTTTGCAGCAGCTTCAGGGACTGTGGGCACGATTATTTTTTCTTAACTATGAGAGAGTGGCAGAAAAGGACCCATATGGAGAAATCCCCATCAAAAAAATCCCAAACAAAACCAAAACCTCAAATCAACCCACAAACTCCCAAACATTGACTTTACTTTTGGGACCTATTTCGTTCAGTTCTAGCTTGAGAAATTCCAGCCATACCCCAAGTATGAGCCATGTTGCTGTGTGCAAAAATAGTGTCGACCACCCATGACTTCTAGACAAAGGGGCAAGAAATTAATGATGGGCTGAAGAAAGTTACAGTGCATTGAGTATTGTAAAAAATGTGGCATTTTCCCTATCTTGCAATTCTACCCCCTTGAAAAAAGCCCTGTGGTACAAGCTACATGCGCTGCATGGGGAAGTGCTAAGGGGTCCCATCCTACCACTTCTCAGGCAATTATCCAAAATGCAAACACACCCCTCTGGGACAGGACCAGGATTGTTACACAAGTGAAATAAAATACAACTGAGCTCCAACAGAGGAAGAATCTGGATGCAATCTGGTCCAACACCAAACAAACAACAATTTATCATTTATTAAAAGACTTTCCTGGTGATGATCAACAGACTGAAATATCCCTCCTCCCTTGTGCCCCCAAGCCCTCTGTGAACAAGCCCAAATTCATCTGTTCCAGGCTGCAGAAGAAAGGTCACTGCTCCACTCTCCACAGCATGGGCAGTGCATCTGAAGGAGCACAGCTCTGCTCAGGGAGTTTGGGGAAGATGCTTTGCAACTGTGCCATCACTTGCCAAGACTCTCTTGCTTTTCCCTGCAGTTTCCAGGCAAAGTTACTGCAAGTTCATGACCAGCTCTGAGCTAGCAAACAATGTCAAATTAACAGGAAGAAAACAGGGCAAGCAGTTCATCTCAGCTGGGGAAGTGTAATGTACTCTTTGTGTGTGGATTGTTGTGGTTACCTCACCTTAGGAAATAGCTGCATAAGCCAGAGTGTGAAATCCAAAGGCAAGGCAGCATTTCCACACACTCATTGTCTGTCCTCTTGCTGCACATGTGAGCAGTTCCCCCTCACCAGCTTGCTCTGTCCTTCACCCTTACTCTTCACTCCTAACACAACTCTTTTTCCTTCTGGCTCAGAAGGATCTCCCTCAACATCTCTGCAGTTTACTGCAGCCCAGCTTCCTTCCCCCTGGTCTGTCACCTGACTCAACTGTTCTTCCCAGAAGGCCAAGAAACCCTCCTGTACAGGCTAAGAAAATCCTCTAATCTAGGTTAAAATCCTTTCTCGGTTCTATCCAGAAATAAACTCAAACCCTTGGTTCAACAGGCCATCCTGAAGAGCTCCCGGAACACTGTCTATGGTTGCAGCCCCAGCACTGAGTGCTCATGTGCCCCCTCCTAGAATTGACCCCATGGCTTCTTGTCCTACCTGCCTGCTTGGTGACACCTGCCATCCAGTGACATCCCTAGCTCAGAATGAGAACTTGTGGTTTGAGCTGGAGAGCAAAACACAGCTTCTTACCAGAAATCCTGTGTGTCATGCTCTTATTACATATTTAAATCATAGGAAACTTCTATCACTTTCGGTTGGTGGAGAAAAAAATGTTGATTTTAAAATACCCAAGAGGTGTGGTTTGGGCAGTTTTGCAGAAGCATATGAATAAGCACTTTTCGGAAAGACGCAAGTAGCAGCTCTTTCCTAGTCCTGCACCTTGACTCGTTGCATAAAATTGCTGTTTGAAACTTCTGTTTCTGCAAACCAAGTTCTTTTACTGTTAATCTCTTACACAGAGACACTTAAACCCCGGACTCCTCACTCACCCTCTTAACTAGACCAGAGAGACACTGAACAATTCCCCTTGAAGAGGGGAACTCCCTGCTGCTGGCAGCAGCTCAAGAGTTTAATACGAGGGGAAAAGGGTGCACATCTGTGGTGTGGTGGGGGCAGGCAGGACTGTAGCCAAGCCCACTTCTGCGTACTCGGCCCTCCAATGTCGCAGCTGTACCTCATACCAATGACACAACGTGCTCTGAGCACAGCAATGGGATGGCGCAAGCTTGCCACAACAGCCCTCAGGCGCACTGAGCTCCAAGACTCACTGTTTTTCTCCAACAATTGCTGAAATAGATCCAAATATATTATGAGAAGTGATGTTGGATCAGTTTAAACAAAATTGCTTTTAGGGTAAATGTTCATTTTTGCATTGAGACTGGCTTGGAAAACATGTTAGTGCTGTTCTTTTTAAAGTGTGGTCCAGGTTGAAGAGAAATTTTGTTTTGGTTATTGAATGAAAAAGCTCCTAGTATCAAGAGATAATTATTTCCAATCCATGTAGGTCAGGGTTAACATTGAGTAATTCTTAGCTAGGCTAGTTAATGACTATGATATGCAAAGAATTTCTGTTTCCAAACCCATACAAGCCAAAGGTTCTCCTTAGCAGTATCATAAAATCACAGTGACGTCTCTCAGAGAAGAAAAAGGATAAACGTTTATGTAGACTTTATTAGTCAGAAATCTTTGCCTCCCATTATGATTTTCTTTTTTACTAGGTTGGAAGAAAGGCAAAGTCTGTCTTTATCTGACAAGGCTGTGCACTGATACCCCAATTTTGAAAATGTGATGACAAAACTTTGTGAAGTTATTTTTGGGTATTGACCAAATCTTTATGGCTTTCAAGAGTGACCAGCCTGAGAAAGAACCCACAGATGTTTAACTTGCAGTTTCTGGTTTGCTGTGCCATTCCAACAGGTCCATGAAATAGTATGTCTTTGTTGTAGGCAAGCCATTTATTGTTTGTTCAAATGACATTTTGCCTCTCAGTCCTTCTTTGAGTTGCTACCAGTGCTGATTATGTTAAAAAAACTCAACAGAACAAAACTTCCCCCCCTTCCCCCCCACCCCGAAACAGCTAGATTTAATGCCAAAGAAGCAGTATGAGTCACAGTGAATTTCACATTTTCCACATTAAGAGAATTAAAATTGTCCCCCGTTTTCACTGTGGAGCTCTTTCATGCCGTCTGCAGAGGGTCAGTCTGTCAGGGAATATCAGTGGCGATCCAGACACACTGCACAGTACCTTTGGTTGCAAGAGGAGCAAAATAGGGAAAGGAGACGTGAGTGCAGGAAGAGGGCTTAAATGTTTCCAAGCTGGATGGTTAAGGCAGATGTGTTGCTCCTAGAGGGCAAGTGTACTGCAGGCAGCTGAGAGATTTCTAAGAATCACACAGAAACATCAAAGTTCATACATAAGGAAATGGTATCAGAATTGTTCCTGGGGGAAGGAAGGGCATTTTCATTCTAGTCACCAAGGTATTTTGGAAGGAAAGAAGGGATATCCAAACAGCATGCATGTCCTGTGCTGAAAACGAGCAAATTCCCTGAGCCAAGAGCTTGTCCTCTGCTTCTCTCCTCTGTTCAAGCATAATGTGATCTTCCTTTTTTTTTCCTTCAGGATGCAGAGAGTCACAGTTCCTAATTAAAGCAAAGCTTATTGCAGTGTTTGGATTATATCACTGTATGTTGTGAAAACTTTCTCTTTAAAATAACAGCAGCCCAAGACTGTCATGAAATAGGCACCAGATTGTTGGCAAAGGTTTGTTTTATGCTCTCAAAATTTGTTTTGAATGCTTAGATTTGTGGTTTTGTTTACTTTCAGTGAAATGCATTTTAGCTGTTTTATTGTTCTGCAGTAGTCAGACTTCTGCCAAAAGGCTGTAGGGAGGTCTTCTTTTAAGGCTTGAAAATGTTTATAAAGTAAATTTCCTTTAAAGACCTTACCTTTGTTTACCTTCCCCCTAGAAAGTCACCCTCTTTTAAAGGATGATGATGTTTGGACACTATGGTTATATAAATGTATAATTATGTAATGCTGCAGATCCTGCCCCTTCCTTCCTTTCTGGACTTGCAGTGCCGTTACAAGGTCTTGCTCTCATCCCACTGTGCCTGCAGATAGTGGCCATCAGGAGCATGCAACACTGATGCCAAATGAAATGACTAAAATGAAAGACAGAAGTGTGAAAGTGGTGAGAACCATTGCAAAGAATTTATTTTTTACATAGAGAACCACAAAAGAGACGTATTGTGAAGGTCTGCTGCTTGTTGGAAGATGCTCGCTTCACAAGCAAAGAGAAGTGTTGTTTTCCTTTCACCTTCACATAAAAAATACTGTACACTAAGCAGAAGAGATAAAACAGTATGGAGTAAATAAACCGGCTGCCTAGTGGTGATCCCCACTTCTCCCTAGTGCATAGAGAAATATGGACTGTAAATATTTTTCTACCTAACCAGACCTTCAGCTTTGATTTTCCAGTGGGATTGAGAGAAGCAAAGTCCATGAGAAACAGAAAAACGTTGACAAGGTTCTTGGGGTCAGTCAGTCTCCTCCTACTGTACTACTGGTACTTGTGTGGATTAGGAGAGAGGTAGAAAGTGAGAGCAATGACTCCAGCAATGCCTGCCCCAGAAGGACAGTGGAAGTACTTGTCGGTAGAGGTTGACCCTGATCTCTAGGCAGCATGTGTGGACCAGGACAGTGCTTTTGAAGAAAAGTTCCTGTTTTTCCCCATGGGCTGTGCTTTGGTTTGTGTCATTGAGCAGTCTGGACGTGTGTGAACTGGGCTTCTTTCAGGTGATATTAAGCTGCAAGAGCCTCAAGTGAGCTGTGGGCATAAGCGGGCATTTGGTCCCTGTGACCAGACCAAAGCTAGTCCAAGGTAAAAACACCCTGAAGGGTGTATAATGCAAATGTTTGGTCCTCAGCCACAGCTCCTTCACTTTGCCAGATCACTCCCTAGTACAGACATGGCTAGTGTGAACTTCCCTCCTTGTCTGTTTGTTATTCCCTGCACCCAATGCCAATGCTGTCCCAGGGACCTGCAAGGCTGGAGGGTGACTCAGGGTTGACCTTGCTGACCTAGTACTCCTGGAGGTTGCTGTCCCCGTGGGAGACATGTGGCTGGGGCTACAAACTCAAAGAAAGGAGGAGGGAGCCTTGTATGTGGCTATGGCTTGACTTCTTGCCAAAAGATTTTACTGGTGGATGCTGAGTAATCTCGTTGCTTTGGTGACCCCATTTGCCGAGGGTAACGGCTAATTAAAAGATTGCACTTGACTGTTTTTTTCCTGTCTAGCAATGGCCTGGAGAAGGTCAACCAGGGAAGAACACAGAAATGAGGTGCAGAAGATTTTTAAATAGCCACTGGCCTAGCAGACTGAGAGGCCTCCATCTCAATAATGAACACGTCTGTGCTCTCTTTGTTTTCATTTTTGTTTATTTGTTTTTGACCTGAAATGTTTCAGAAAGCTTTGTATTCTTTTTAATTTTGTTTTTTCTTCCGGCATGTTTTTAAAGTAGAGGAAAAATGAACTCATGAACTTTCAACCTTCCAAGAGACCACAAACTGAGAGCGAGGATTTTTATCTGTTTCTCATCTTGTCAAGGATGGAATTTAGCAGGAGGTAAGAAACAAGCTTGGAGGGAGGGAGCTGTAAGAATTGCAGGAATTCCTATTTTTTCTACCAGGAGTGGAGAAAGTTCAGTAAGTATCCAACTTTATAAGTTGCAAGAGCTTCTACACTTTTCCTTCACAACAAGGAAGTCAGTCTTTCCATGAATAGGTTATTTACCCGTATTAGATGCTGAAAAAGATATACAGTGCTGAAGAGGGTCACAGTAGCATTTACATGCTAAGAAAGAGCTCTTCGTTTTATGTATAAACAGGGAAAAAGTATCTGCTCTATTTCTACAAAACTCATGCTGGCATGGAGGGTACTGAGGTTCACAGTGCTTAGAAAACACTTTCAAGAGATCAGATTATCTCCAATGCACTTAACAAAGACTCTTTATAACGTCTCAAAAAAGGCTCATGAAACTTTACGTAACAGCTTCCCATATGTTAGAGCACCCCAAATATACTCAGCTTTTCTGCTTGGATACTCTTCCACCAAAGATTCCCCTAGGAAGTTTCATTGCTTTATTTTGGCAAAGAGGATTAATTTTATGTCCTTTCAGTTTGTCCCCTGAGAAACAATGGTATAAAAGCATGATTTTCATTAAAGTTATTCCACCCCAGTTCTCACACTTGATTGCATATTTCTGATCTTCTTTCACAACATACTTTACCAATTTATTTGAAATTCCTTGTTCAGAAAACAATAACACTAGGAAAAATTTAAAAAAATCTGAAATCAAATATTTAAACTCAATTTCAGGCCTAACTTGTATTTGATTTGAACGGAGGAGTGGTACCTATGACTCAGTAGGTTTTATAGCATATTTCACACAGTGATTTACAACTGATGGGAATTAGTGAATCTATCAGCCTTTGGGGTTATATATGAAGAAGAGGGTTCTGTGTTTATGAAGGAACCTGATACTGCATGTAGAAGCCAACTCATGAATACTGCTGGAGCATCACATGCATAAATATTCTCAGCATATTTTTCTCTAGTTTTAACTGAGGAACTCAACCTACAAAGCATTTCTGCCAGAATTAAATGCTGCTTTTTGAAAGCTAGTCATAACTGTGCAGGCATACACAGAGCACCAGGAATTACTCTTATGACCGACCTCCTTGCTGGTCTTCAGAGTTGTGGCTGTGTCCTCTCCCCACTGATCTGGTTGTTGTTCTTGCAGGGATGACCTTGCTTGCTTTAACCATAAAATACGTTGAACAAACAAAAAAAATCACTGCTATTTGTTTCTGCTTTCTTTACTATGACTACCATTATGTTCTGTGAATCGTATCTTCTGTTGTGTCATCCAGAAAATCAGGTTAGTACATAGTAGTCAATAGGGAAATTATTGCTCTTATGTTTGATAACAAACAGATAACTTAGCACAGTCCAAGTCACGCTTTAAAGCTTCCTGGCAGGATATTATGATTTGAACTTTTGATACTACCGTGAGTGTTGTGTCATGTTGCAAACGTTAGAACTGAACACTGACAAAAAATATTTATGACTCTCTTAGGAAGGATGCAATCAGGAATTTGTTGCTATTGCTGAAATACTGAAGCTTAGTATTTGAGAATCTTTCCTTACTTAGAAATCAACAAGTTTGGTGCCATGTTTATTGTTTGTAATATTTCCCAAAGACTTGAAAGAAGCAAATATATGTAGGAGATTTCCTAAAACAAAAAAGCTGATTTTTAATCAGCCACGCACACACTAAGAAATTCTTCTCATTCAGAAACAGAATCTTCTTAAGAGTGAACAGTTCCTCTAAAGTGACATAAATCACAGTTATTTCTTACAAGAAAGCTTGAAACTCTGCATGAATGCATAGCTAACTTTTTTACAGCTATTTTCTCTATATTGTACTTTTGCTCCTTGGGAGTTCTCATTCAGCTAGTAGTGAAAAAAAATGTATCAAAATAAATCTTTTCTGTCTTGAGAGAAGCAACCACAGAAGATGCTGCTAGTCAGAAACCATAATAATTTTCATCATGTTCAAAATTTTCCAGGTTGTTAGACATTTCAAGCAGGATTTTCAGTCTATTTAGGGTATGCTAATTATAGTTACAATACCTAAAAATGAACATGAAGCTTGTTTAACAAAAGAGGAATACAGTCTTCCTACGTGTGAAAGGAAGACAGAAGAAATTGAATGCAGGGAGATGTCTGCTTCTGGGCAGCAGCTGCAATGGCAGGTTCTTTCTCATCATCCATTTTGTTAGCCTTCAGATTTAAAAAAAACCATGAATCTGAGAAATGGGATATGGCAAAATCTTGAGCTTGGCTTAAGCAGTCAGACATCAACTAAAACCAAAGTTTCTTCTCAGGCAGGCTGTGGAGCAGGCATTGAACTCCCCAGCTAAAGATTGTGCTTCTCCAAAGAGTCCTTTAACTGTCAATAACTCTGGGAAAGAATCAGCTTTTCTGAAGATCAGAGTGACAAGGAATCTCTTCTTCTCCAAGAGTTTCTCTACTCTTATTCTGACCAGCCACCTGTAGACTGTTCAGAGAGCTGGCTTGTATATGGAGTCCACCCAGCTTGCTCAGTGCCAGAGAAACTAGAGAAAAAATATCTCTTGCTTCAAATTCCGTGAGGAATCCACTGAGTTTCAAAAGAAATACATACATGCTCTTGATGGGGGGAAAGAAAAGCTTTTCAGAATACAGAAAAAAAATTAAAATCCCAACCTTTGTCCAACAAAACCTGTTTGTATGTGCAGCAAAACCAGTGTGAGCAGCACTATCTCTGTCTCATTTTGTAATGTCATTGTACTGAGCTCTTTGGATGGAGTGATTTTAATCCAATTTTTATGATAGCCTTGAACAGTTATTGTTATATGCCATTATCTTTTTAATCCTAATGTTAGCCCTAGAACAAGACTTCCTTGAAGGAGCACTAAAAGCTATTGTTAGTTGTTTAATGTGGTGTAATGCTGAGAATTTGAGCAATTACCATCATATCCAATTATGCATTGGAATCTTTTCTTTAGTCTGAGAGATCTGAATATGAAGTAGCATCTTAATTTGCTGTAATGGAATTGAACTTTACTTGAAATGTCATGTAGCCCTTTGGCAAAATTTCATAATCACATTTATTTCTAGAGTTAAGCATGTTAATAGTAAGGATGATTGGCTTTATGATTCGTCTACTTCAGTTGATTCGTAAATACCCAATCAAAATTTTGGACTCTAAACACCTGACAACTATTAACTGTCATTCTTTAAGACATTCTGATATTGCTGAGTAGTAGCAACTGCCAAAAGGTACAGTTGTACATAGTAAAATACTTTTCAACTCATTATTTCACTCGACTCAGTCGCCGAGATCAGCTGCTTCGGAGCCGACGCAGCTCCGCCAGATCGGCTGATCGTGAGGTTCCTTCAACAGCAAGCCCTGCGGCAGCGGAATTTCCTCCCTCCCGCCGACAGCTCTCCCGCGTGAGGCTGACGTGGCAGCCGGAAGTTGCCGGGGCAGGCGCGGGCACCAAAGGGACGCAAACCCGTAGCTAGCACCGGG
>WKFP01015302.1:2208927-2236068 GCA_011057875.1 Pterocles orientalis | reverse complement strand
AAAACTTCTTTACAGTAAGGGTGACAGAGCACTGGAACAGGCTGCCCAGAGAGGTTGTGGAGTCTCCTTCTCTGGAGACATTCAAAGCCCGCCTGGATGCGTTCCTGTGCGATCTGATCTAGGTGTTCCTGCTCTGGCAGGGGGATTGGACTAGATGATCTTTCGAGGTCCCTTCCAATCCCTAACATTCTGTGATTCTGTGATTCTGTGATTCACTTGCTTCCCGTTGTTAGGCTGTGTAAGTCAGTTCACATCTTACTGGCTTTTGTCAGCATCAGTAAGTGCTATCCAGTAAAAGTCCCCAAATGTACAAAAGAGCTAAGTGGGAATGTGATTTTTGTTTTAGCTATTGGTAAGTATTTTCTGCTTACGTTTTTCTTCAACTTGTTCAGTGACAATTATTTAATTTAATATAATTTTTACTGATTTCGGTTTGGCCATTTGAACATTACGTGATGCTCAACAACTCTGTGAAATATTCTCTTGCCCCTAGGTATGTTGTCCCAGTATAGAATTCACTTTAAAGAGCTCACAGTAGTATGGCACAGGTCTGTACCTGGGTGAGAAGATTAGTAAATACTGCCTGATTTGCCTCTGTATCTGTCCCACACACTCCCAACGAAGACTTTGCATCTAGATGCAGGCAAGCAGGCCAGAACTGAAGGTTAACAGGAGGTTCTGCCTACAGAAGAAAAGGAAAGATTGTGGTAGGGAGAAAAGGAGGCAGGCAAGTTCTTGTGAATTGTCAGCAAATGCTCCTTGTTCCACTTCACATTTCTAATGTCTGTCTCAGGGAACCAGATCTCCTTGGGATCTTCCCTAATACTGCTTGCAGGGTGATGAGAATATATCTGACCTCCCTGAGCCCTTCCAAGGAAGCACTTGTGCAACAATTGGTTTGAGACAGATCCACAGGAGCTGATACATATTGCTGTGGATTCAGAGCAACACCCTCCTTTCCTGATGCATATCACACTGCTGGCTACCCTACTCCTGTGAGTAGTTGTAGTGCTGTAATAATCTATTTACATCAGTGGGTTAAAACTTTTGATAAAACCTCTTCAAGCCATTTCGGGTGAGGCTCTACTTTCCCCTTTTGTGCAATGTTGCTGTCTCCTCCAGGAGTTTCCAGCAGCCAGGCATTTGCACATAAGGTGCCCATGTATATGAAATAAAGGAGCAAAAGAGCCCTTAAGAGAACTCTTAAATGCTCTCTTTTGAAAGGTCCTGAAATGCTCAGTCAGTGGTCTCAGTATCCTCCCTGCCAGCAGCCTGGTAGAGGGCATGCCCTCACTACGGGTAAATTAATCACATTCAATTCAAAATGACCTGCCCTCGTTTGCTACCCTGCTCCTTTGGCTGGGCGCTTTCTACTCACGGGGGTGGAGGTCAACCACCCCCTGGCCCCTGGCATGGTGCAGAACAAGGAGGATCATTCTCTCGCTCCTTGGGCTGACCTATGCTTCTCAAAGATCAGGATGCACAGTGATTTACATTCCTAAGAAGCAAGTCATGTTTCTTGAAACTAGGATGTGGGCTTCTAGCTTGGGAGCAATTTTAAGAAAAGGCTGAATTTGTATAGCTTCTGAGAAAGGGGAAGCATTTCCCTAGGGACAACGTAAGTGCAGCCCTTACTGATTCCCAAGCAAATCCTCCACATGGGCTAAATCTCATCTGTGAGAGGCATTAGCACAAACTGGCTATAAAAAATCAACCTCTTTGCCTTTGTTTGCTCTGCCAGAAAATGCTTATGTTTTAGGCATTGAATCTGTCCAGATCATTTAATTAAGTAGCTGTGTGCTTTTCTAGATGTCCTGGTCCTTTGGTCAGTGTTTGCAGACTACCTGTCAGACTTGCAACCTATCTGCCATGCTTTGGGGCAGCGTACACATTTTAATGACAGTAAAATATGTATTTGCAGGCCTATTCCTCCTCCACAGACAAAGCATATTGGTATTCAAATCTAACTGCAATAAAGAGGCACTGTTTTTCACTCAAGCAGTTTTGAGTACGTGTTGAAGACATAACATCTTCCTGCCACAAATATTCTCCCCCAGTATTATCCAACAATTCAACAAACTTCTCTTGCATTTGTCTTTCCATTGTTTTTCTAAGATGCTAAACCCGATCAAACTTTTATCCCATTTCCAGGTTTCCAGTAATTTTGGATGTACCTGCATTCTAGAGCATCTTTTCTTCCCACGGCCGATGAGAGTCTTATTCTTCACTGAGCAGCCTACAAAAGCTTAATCTGCTCTCTCAGTGCTACCACATTTTGGTAGCATAGATCTTTTATTTCAAATGATTACTTAAATTCATGTGATTGATGAAACTTTCCACAAGCTTTACATCTTTGAGATTTTTAACAGCAGTAATGCAGCAACAATTTTGTTTTGTTTTCACACATGCTGAGCTCACTGCCTAATTATTCTTGTTACGAAATACTCCAGGAATTGTTCAAGTCATCTTCTAAACACCTCAGAGCTGGGAGTCCTTACCAAAACTCTAATTGCTCAAGAAGAGATTCTTAGGGACGGTTGAAACACAAAAATGAGAAAGGTTGATCTTTTTTGAGTGCAGGCATTGTTTTGCATTTCTCACCCTTGGCTGCTCTTTTCCAAAGAGTGAGTTAAATGATATGGCAAACTGTGCCCTGAGCTGGCAGGAATGTTTCCAGTTTGCCCACAGGCAGTGGATTCTGCCCAGTGATATGTAGCCTGCTGGGAAAAAAAGAAATGATTTGCTTTCAAAAGCACACTGTAAGAGTGAAATAATTAGCGAAATTCACATTTTTTCTGTCTACGTAGCTTATCTCCTTGTCAAAAAATTCTTTCTATTCTTTCCACAAAAACAACTCTTTCAGCATGATGCAAAACACCATAGAAGTTTATTTATATCAGTTTTTAGCCAGCAGTTCTTTCACTGCCGAAGGAGCTGTGTTGGAAATTTGATTAAATACTCTGATTTACCATATGCTGTCCTGCTAACTAGGTGCGCTACAACAGTCTCTGAAAATTGCAAACCGTCTCTTACAAGATTGTTGGTTACTTTTAGCTTTACTGATTCAACAGCTGTATGATCTCAGAGTGCAATGACTTCTGTTTCAGTATCCTTACTAACACTTTGCATGCTCTTTTTTGCTCCTTACTTGCAAGATGAAAACAAAAGATATCAGGCACACCTTAAAAGCCAGGACCTGTTTCTGGAATCTTACTTCACAGGGGTCTGCCTTTTTCATATTTGATCCTAGAAGCTGATCTGTGTGGGCGCTGAGTTAGTGGGATACTACTGTATGTGCTTTGTCCAAGAATGAATGGTAGGATGCTTCTGGGGAAAAGGCAGGATCATAAATAAGTATGCAAAGAGATAATTCTCATGCTGAAAAATCAAGAAATCTTAAATTTTTAAAAATTTTAATGTAATCTCTAACAGCTTGGCTGTTTTTTAGTGCAACATAATGTGATCTTCTATAAGCCAAAGCTGACGTGGATGGTCATCAAGAAAGGTTTGTAATGAAGGTGGCAGGGCAGACTTAGTGTGAGTGCAGGCAAGGTGCCCATGAACAAGAAACCAACGTACACTTGCTGCAGCAAACAGGGAAAAGAGGAAAACCGGTCTAATCCATTGCAGCAGCTCCTGTGTCGGCCACGTTACACCAGCAGTGACATCCAAACCTGTAAGCTGTGCTAGTGCTGCCTGATGCAGCACCCATGATACATGTGAATTTGCAACCCAAGAGTCTGATTCCTGTACATTTGTTCTGTCATTTTGTATGATCACTTTCAAAACCAAAGGTGCTGTGTATCCTGGTAAGGCACTGGGTTTGCAGACTCTCTCTGTTGTCATCTGACTTCATTTGTCCAGACAAAATTGGCATTTTAGTTGCTTCTTATGACACAGCAATGGAGATTTCTGTGTCTCAGACACCACTTCAGTCAGTTTGTCAGTAAATGGAAGGTCAGCTACAGTGGGACACTAGTTTAAAATGATGTAGGCCAAATCATTAGTACAAGAGTGTTTTGAATCTGTAAAAGGGTTACCTAAACCAGCTATTTTTAAAAATTCAAACCAGAAGCTTACTCCAAATACATGCTAATGATAACTGACTTTTCTCCATAGTCTAATGTCTGTTACAAGTTTTACTTTATAGGATTGTTAATGTCAAAAACACCGAAAAATATGAGACTGAAAATCTGAAACTAATTATGATACAGTTCAATAGCTGATATTTCATATCTTCATTATGTTGCTGTTTGAACTCACATCATATATGAAGGTTTTTCTGTGAAGCACTTTACCACTTTATGCATCTGTTAAAAGATTTAGAATGGAAAAATTCAAGGTGTGTCTTGTGTGAAAAAGCCCAATAATAAATTCCTGCTGCTTCAGCACATAATTTTAACAAATATATTGAGTGGAAAGACTGGCTGAAGATTTAACATGCTACCTAAATTCTTACCACCATTATTTTCTGAACTTTCAAATAAGAGCAATGCAATATGTATGGATGGATTTTGAAATATGCGTTGTTGGTTCAGGTGTTCAAATTAAGTTCTCCCTTCAATCAAAGTTTGGCACTTAATCCAAACTTCCAAACATGAACTAAAAGATTTTTTTCTCTCCTTTTATAAAAGGTGTGTATATATATATATACACACATATATTTTGTCACATCACAAAACACTTTACATAATACAAATTTAACTTGTTTTACTTTGCCCTAGGGCAGCTTTCATTCTGTAGTAAAAATTACTTTATTATCAGAAAAGCACAGTGAAAATTGTTCTGTTATACAGCTGAAATCCTGAAATGATACGTGTATTCTCAGCACAAGATTTGTGACTTTCATAGCAATGATTACATTTCTTCAAGAACTTCCCTTGCATATAAAAGAACTACAAATAAAGCTGTGTAAGGTAGGGTCCAACAAGGTCATCACAGAACCTAGTGAGGAGAGGACAGTATTCACCATGGGCTCAGAACGTGAGAAAAGAGCATTTTTGAAGAGTCTCTTGTATGCACACTCAAACTTCCTACGGGCAGTGAGCGTTGACCTAGTTCAGTCAGGTTCCTGACATGATACTGCCATTGCCACTTCTGGGTGGAGGTTTTGCACAGCACTGCTTGCACAGAGGAAGTAATTCCCTTTCAAAAAGCCCAGAGGCTGGCCAAGTAAATCCAAAATTTAAACAGTGAGGTCAGAATGGCTTGACTCAATAGACTTGAAATTAAAACTTGGCAGGAAACTGTTTTTCTGTCCTGCAACCCTTTTATTTTTAAATATTTCAACATATTCCTTTTCTACAGTGGGATGAAACCAAGATCATTTGAAGCTTTTTTTGAGAAAAAAAGAGAGGGAAACACTTCTGTCCATGCTTGTTATTAAATCTCTGGCTTATGAGGCATCTTTGCCTGTAGGATGCTTCTTTCTCCTCCTTTGGACACACTTATGCCTGGAGAAGGGCAGCTAGGTGTTCAGGAGGAAACATGAAGATTTGTTTCACCATTTTTCCCCAGCAAAAATCAACTTCTCACCTTTCATGTCTGCTGGACAGAAAACTCCAGGTTTGCAGGAGTGCTCTCTGGGTACTAGCTATGCCCCAGTTCCTAAATGAATGTGGACACAAATGTGAGCATGTCTCCCTTACAAATAACCAATTTCAGTTTCCCATAGGTCTTTAGCCATTCAGTCCTTGTGGGGAAAATATATAATTTTGCCTGTTTTTGGGAACCCCTTCTGTCCATCAGGAGCTTTGAAAATATATCCTCACATCAGCTGCTGTCTGTTTAGTATGCCAGGACTTTCTCAAAGCCTGACATTCTGAAAACTTTCTTCAATTTTTTTCTCTAAATTATTCTTTGTAGTATTTGACCTATTTATTTTGATTCCTTAAAAAATGAAGCAACACGATCATCATTCCCAGCCACAAAGATTATGATGGTTGTAGCTCCCATTTCTCTCTTTTTTTAAAGGATTTTGCTTGCTTACTCATTGAGTCCTTGGGTATAAAAAGCTCTGTAATTCTCAAATGGTTTCCAGTGTTAGATTTGATCTTAAAATCTGTGAGTGCACTGATGAAGAAAAGCTAACAGAAATGTTTGCAAAATCTCAGTCATATTTTCTAAAATGTTGAAAGGGTTAAGATTCCACATGTTTAGCACATATGAAGGATTGAAGTAATGAATTTTAAACAAGAAGTAAGAACAAAAGTTTTGTTTCACCAACTCAGTTTTGTTGAACGTTTTAATTTTCATTTTAAATACTAAATATCCTTCAATGTGATACTGAAATCAAAAACTGGTGGGATGTGAAAATGTGAAATTGCCTTTGTGAAACTTCATGAAACTACTCACATGTAAAATCTAAGCCACCCTGCAAAACATAAATTTATCTTTTTTTGCAAAATAGGTAATTTTTTATTGGAATAGCAATTCACAAATGTTTGCATAGTTTGCTGTGAAAAACTGATTTGGATTAAAATTTGAAATTAAATTAAATTAAAAAATGTTTACTGCTCATTTAACTAGTCAGCCTCCAGATGGTGACAGTCTGAGCCAAATGTCTGTAGGTCTTCTACACATATACCTCAGGTTTCACCTTGTTTTTTTGAGCTTATGGAAGTATTCAATTTCACTTAAAATCAGAGGAAACACAGAGCTAGGAGGGAGATGGGTGTTGTTCTAGCCCTGAGCCCCAAGCAGTATCAATTGCTCACAGATGGTTCTCTAACCTAGTCCTCCTAAAGCCATAGCTGATATCTCCCATACTGAAATTTGGTGCTCAGAATTCATGTTTCTAGAGGGTAACAGGCTGGGGAACAGGCTCTGCCTTTCCACTTTTCATTTATGCTTTATGTATTGGGAGACAATTGCCACATTTCAGCTGTGCTTCCTCTTCTCTAGACGAGCAATCTCTTTTTCCTTTCCTCTGTGACCTTCTTCAGTTGTTTTTACCTATGGGAATTCCTTAGGGCTCTAAGCCAGCTCATCCCAGCACTCCTCCAAGCCAGTGACAATTTAATAACAATGTTTTATATCCCACTGGCCAGACCACTCATGAAAATGTCAAATCAGCCCCCACTTAGGGCATATTGGCTGGGAGTCCTGCTTGATTTCTCCTTGCAGTGGAAAGCCGAGACCTACCTGGTCTAGTTTCTACCAGTTTAGCACCCACTTCATCACTGACTCATATAAAAAATGTTTCTTCGGTTAACTTTTGAGAAAGCCTAGTAAGGGTTTTGACATTGTTGTGTGTAAATCAACACAAATGACATTTGTGGCTTCTGTCCACCCACAGTGCCTGTTATTGTCATAAAGAAATCTGGAGTGGTTTCATGTGATTTGTTCTCAACAATTCTATGTTGCCTGTAATTTATTACCTACTTATCTTGGAGAGAGTTGTTTATTTTTCCTTGTATTTTAGTAACTGGAATGAAGCTGACTGGGTTCTCTTTTCTTCTTTTTTTTTTACCGCCCTGCTAAAATACTGCAATTCCGCTTTTTTTCTGTTTTTGGGAGCCCCTTCTGTCCATCAGGTGCTTTCATCATTTGAGAGCTGTTAGCAGTTCTGCAGCTGAACCACCTTTCTACCTAATGTGAATTTCATCAAACCAGTGCATTTAAAAATAAAGCTTTTGCTCCTTATCTTGACCAAAAACTGACCCTGGAGTCCTTAATGCTCTGGTGGTAACTTGGGTTACTTGGACCCTGAGACCAGTTACACTGTGGTGTCACCTCTGGTTTGGCCTCCATACATAGGGTCAATGCGTTGACTACTTGTATAGCCGTGCATTCTTCGCTTTCTTAAAAGCCTCTAGCTTTGATGAAAAGATCATTTGGTTATCTCTGGTAGTACATATCTGCAGTTAAGAGATGAGGCAAATCTGACATTGTTTTTTTCCAAATACAACAAATATCCAAAGAAAACTAAAGAAACACAACATTATCCCATTAAGCGATGCCTATATAGTACTTTAAAGAGTTTTAGCCATTGTGACTGTATGTATGCAAATGGGGTGAAAATCAGATGAAGGTTCCATCTTCAGCAAAGGTGTAAGATCACCTCCTGCTTGAGATGTATCTTTGGTGAAGATCTTGGGCCTTAAACAGAGAGGTCCTGAGGGATATGGTGCATAGTTGTCCCCACTAAAGCAGTACTCTCTGAGCTCTTGTTCTCAGGCAGAGCATTGCAAGGTTTCTCACAGCCATGCATGAGCTGGTGATAGAATTTTTTGTATAAACATTATTTTTCTAGGTCATTTCTTCAAGGCCTCTGCAGCATTTGCTGGCTGCAGTGAGTGAAGTGAGGATGCTGAGAGCATGAAAGATAAGCAAACTTGGCAAGTGCAGGGAGAGGAAACCACACTTCCTCCAAACCATTCTCAACTCTGTTTCTAAGCTGTTTACTTCCTATTTTGATACCTAGAGCAACAAGAGACAAGGCTTCCAAGCAGGCTTTGATTGGCCTTGGGCACTGTTTAGCCTTGCTTCCTTTTAGGAAGCAATTGTGATAAGGTCTGGGACTTTGTTCTGGGAGATTTTTCCATCTCCAATGTTGGGAATGCAGTACTCTGTACTTCTGCTGGTTTATGAAGAAGTTTTGAGGCACCTTCCTAGTTTTAAGCGTTTTGTGTGAAACTGAGATTTCAGTAAATGTGGTACATATTCTACCTGTCAGTCTCTGTATTTCTGCTGTCTAAGAGCATCATCTTACCGCTGCTGGCAATGCACAGACAGTTGATGACATATTTTGATATTTGCCTTGTATTTGCCTGTGTTTCACTGAAAAATAAGTATTCACCCATTGCCTTTTTTACAGTTCTGTTGCTGATGCCAGACCAGTGCCTTTTGTGTGTACAGTAATTCTGTTTCATCTCTCAATAGTTTTTGAAAATAGTTACTTGGGACAGGATCTGATTATTCCTTCTGACTGTATAACATTTGGGTACCTTAAACAGCAGGTGCTGTTGCCATTCCTTAAATTCCTTTCTTCTGATCCTTGTATACTATCCTTGCAGACTGCACTCGATGCAGTCATTTCCTTGGAAAGGTGTCCAGCCTTTTGAACTTTCTTTTTGACTCTGATAATAATGCTGAAATACTACTGAGTTGCTGGATTTTTGCAGACTGTTTTTGTTTCTCTGCAAGAAGTAGAAACCTTCACACAATCTTAATATAATAGCAACACATTTTGGAGGAAATAGGCTTTCAGGCTTGCTCTGTAGTTGATGGATTGCCAGCATCTTTTTGGCTCTATTTGGAATGTGTGAGAAATGGTGTGACTTTCTGTTTGAATGGCTAGAAACTGTAACGGTGTCCCAGAGTTTAACAAGTGAATAGGAAAATATCAGGTCAATTTTCATGAATATTATGAATTACACATGGGAGGTCATATAAAAGGTGTACAAGTAACTGAAAAGGGGGCCTTATTTGTTCATTTCTTTGCCAGCTGCACTGCAGAAAT
Organism: Pterocles orientalis; assembly: GCA_011057875.1. Lineage (NCBI taxonomy): Eukaryota > Metazoa > Chordata > Aves > Pterocliformes > Pteroclidae > Pterocles > Pterocles orientalis. Next base: position 2,226,605 of record WKFP01015302.1, on the reverse strand, counting down.
GAAACTTGTAGGTAGATCTGGCGCTTTGATTTATTTACTCTGAAGAAGGAAAAAGAAGAAAATATGTGTATGGATATATATATACACACGTGTACATTTGTAATTTTGTTTCAGCAGAGTGGCTGTCAAAATACTGTTTCAAAACAAACCTCGTGATCTTTTCTCCAGAGAACATGGAAGGCAGTATTTAAAGGAGGGTATTAACTGAATGGGCCATCAGCTGATTAAAAACACAGCTTTACATCATTTGTATTCACTTTCAACCCTGGACCTCTACTCACAGGTGTGACAGCAGGAAGCACAAGAATGGCACAGTGTATACGATGGCAAAGGCAGGATCTGTGCCTCTTGATGAGCAAGATTTTGCCAGATGGCTAAAGAAGCAGCTGCAAAACACCTGATCCATCAAGCATTGTTTGGACTATCAGCACTGGCAGCACCGGTGGTGCACAGCGGGTATTGTAGGAAAGCAGGGTGCGATTGTTACTCTCACCCATCCAAAGACTGTGACTCGGTTGTCTTGAAGAAGGTATTCTAATATTTAAAACTGTATATATCTAAAAAAAAGAAAAGACTCTTGGCTTGTAGGAAACTCGTATGAATTTTGTTTCCTGACATGTTCCTGTTCTGGTAGGTATGTCAAGAAAGCACAGGCTTTATTACAGCCAACATAAGGCTGTGACCTACTGATAGAATTAGGAATGCAGAGGCTGGTGAGTAGGGTCATATATCTTCTTTTCAGGTAAGAATCTGCTAATTAGTCCTATAGCTTATTAGCCAAGTACAGCATTGATACTGCTGCATCTCTCATTTTGTGTGCTGCAGAACCAATGACTGTAATTCCACAGTTTAAAACCTTATCTTAACTTGCTTGGTAGAGGACAAAACTGGTCTCAATACAAATGAAGAACATACCCTTTGGGGTAATATTTTTACATGCATTTTAATTTGTAATCACGTCCATCCAAATCCCTGGGTGTGCTTCTAATTTAAAACAATTTATAAACAATGTGCTCCCAACAAACTAAACTATTATTCCCACTGCCTCCTACTGACAAATGGCCACCCAACTCTAGAAATAATCAGAGAAACAGCACATTAAGCAAGTACTTTTTGAATTATTTTATTTTAAATCTTCCAGACCATGCTCTGATGGAGCACAAAAGCATTGCGTTTGAACCAACAGTAACGATGGGGAAAGGCAGGCCCTGTGACTTAGCTGGGTTCAAGTCTAGGCAGAATTGTAAATTGTGATCAGCTTCTTTACTACATAGAAAGACAACAGGACTGTCTCTGTAGCAGATTGTACAGAGGCACTAACTGTGGCAACTGCAATAAGACCTGACAGACATAACTGCAAGGGGACCAACAGCATTTTCCTCACATGTGTAATATATCAAAGGTTTACGTAATGAACTGAAGGGTGGTTTATAACACTGTCCTAGGTGCTCCTGTTCCGACTTGTCTCTCATATTTTTTGGTAGACTTTGACCACTTCATGAGCACAAGAAATAAAATGATTCAACTATTTTGCAGGCCCCATTTAGAACATTTGAGTACTCAGTCCTTCTTTCATCTTTTTCAGACTAAACATTTAATAACAAGCCACATAAAATTCCTATTTGGGAATTTTAGTTAGGGAAGTTGGTTTACAATGTCCTGCTTACACTTTATAATAAGTTAAATCTTGTAAGGCTTGATGCACTGTACCTCATTTGTTCATTTTGTCTAAAGCAAGTGCCTGAATGTTTGTTTGTTTCTTAGCTTTATGGAAACAAGTACTTCAATTAAGTTCTCTGTAAAAAGCATTTACAATCCTTGCATCATTTTATATCTTCATAATTGGCTAAGACCATCTGAAAATTCAAAGCAGCTGAGGGAACAGACTTGCAGCCAGAAGAACTAGAAAGATGGGACTGTGGTTCCCTTCTGAGGCATGCTGAATAACCACAATAATTGACTTAGTATTTCTCAAGTTATATTTTTTTAAAGCCTGCAAGCACTGTGGGGAATAACAATCACCTGGAACACATGAGCATTGAAATTAAACCATGGACGTCAGAATGGGAGATGAGGTGTCTTCATCTTTCCTTTCTCACTGCCAAAGGACAGACTGTACGTTTTGCCCAGAGGTCTCCGGGAGGACCTCCCTTCTTACAGAGCCCTTCGCAGAGTCTCCCCTGTGATGAGGTTTGGCTGCATGCCCCTCCTGCTGGAAACCTTCCCCCAGAACTAGAAAATCCCGAGGCATTGTCAGCCAGTGCCCTCTGCATTGCTCAAGATGCATCCTGCAAGCCCTTTCCTGCCACTGAGGAGGCGTTTGTTGGATTCTCTGTGGGAGCAGCCCAAGTAAACTGGTACTCTGTGGTGCGTGGTGAACGGTTAGACTTCTCCAGAGTGGGAGGAGGACTGTGAGGTGTAATGTACAATGTACAGCTGTATGGGTTCTGGACCCTCTACTACACAGTTACTGCAGAGTAGCCAGTGTGGGTAAACTAGTTATTCTTGGGGAGGCTTCTCGTGACTCTTGCATGAATCTGCCCTGTGCTGCTGGGTAAATTTGGGGGAAGAGGAAAGGTGATGTAGCATAGCGCTGCTGAATAGGCAAAAAGAAAGTGGCCGGGAGACAGATATGGGGTGGAGATTGGGCAGCTTCATAGGGGGAAGACATAGTCCCTATATACACAGTTGCAAAAAGAATATAAACATGTATGTATGTTTTATGTGTTCTAAAACATAACACATACTGAGTTTTAAAACTTTATATAGGGAGTAATCTAGAGCTCCACTTCTGAAGCTGGTTTGGAGCTCACTGCTTCGTGCACCTGGCTTTTTCCTGGGGATCTACTTCTCAGTGTGTTGCAGTCCTATTAACTCCTCTGCTAATGCCAGAGGGACCTTGGGAGAGAGACTGTAGAAAACTTATTTGCACACTCAACCTCTGCAAAGCCAGGAGTGAACAGGGGGTGTTGTGTTCCCCCATCACTTCATCCACCCCCAAAGTGTAGGATGGACTGAGTTAAGAAGGCAGGAATTACACTGTAAAGACACGAAAATCCCTCTGGTAGAAATAAATTATCAATATTGAACTATTATGTAAGAGGCAGTGTACATAAATGCAAGGATATATATATATTTCTTTGACCAATGCAAATAACAGACCTCAGCTTGCCTGATTTAAGACCTTTTCAGTCATAAATGTCAGTATTAGCTTTAATTTTTAACAAGTGGACCATAAATTTTGAAGATATTAAGACTGTGTCATTTTCTGTGCTTGTACTGGACCAGTTAAAACTTCTTTATTAATGGTTTTCGAAATTTCTTATGAAGTTAAGTTAACTTAACTTTAAGTTAAAGGCAAAGCATGGATAGTATTTCAGTCAGCAGGAATAGTTCTTCAGAATTGCATGTCAGACTGAAACATCTCGGGGCAAAAGATAATCATGTGGGGCGCTGAATCAAGACTGCTGCCTTCAGAAGATGAACTTCTATGCCAGACATCCTCCCATACCACAATGTATCAAAAAACTTATGTAACAAAGTGAAGCCCCAGAAGCAAAAGACTAAAAGTTACAATTCCAATGTGATTTTGGAAGAGAGCAGAAGATCTGGACCATCCAGAGAAACTGCTCTGAAAAGATCACTCTTTTTTTCCACAGCAGAGCAGAAATCCGTGAGCCTATGGCAGGGAATTAAAGGAATGTTTAGTAATAACTGGGACTCAGTATAAATAATGAAGGGGTGTAAAGAATGTGTATGACTGGAATGTACAATTGTAGAAGGTGGAAAAAAAAAAAGAGAAGAAAATGAAAGCTGATATAAATTCTGCAGGGAGTACATTCTTGGCACCATCCTCTACAGGAGAAGTTAGGAAAGGAAAACCATTATGTGATGAGGAGGGTAGGTAGGCAAAGGGGAATGTAGGTACTGAAAACAAAAACTTTTAGGGATATGAGCTAAGAAATGCACACAAGAGCTACAGGAAGAAGGAAACATTCAGAGTCAAATGATTGTGGTTTTTCCTTCGTCTGGAGAATTATACAGCATACTCCTGACTCCAAGTGGGCACTATGTCAAAAATGTTAATAGAAGAAACTGTGTTTTCAGCTTGTGCTTTATAGGTAGTTAAGCGTTTTCTTATTGGGACAACAGTGGCAAGGACAGGTTCACTGATGGTCTGAAACAATCTGGAATTTGTAATTTTATTCTAGAACTGCTGGGTTAGAAATAATATCCTATAAAGGCATGGGGAACACGTAATTGGCCTTTGCAAAGAGGATACTGGGAAGTACGCTAGGAGCCCTCCTCTCCTTATGTGTACCACATGAGGGAGGACAGTTGCAGCTCATCCGCTTTCTTTCATGTGGCAATTTGTCTGGAAAGGAGCTGGACAGGCTTATGGTTTGCCAGGTGCCAGTCATCGGTAAAGACTCTGTGCAGTGTCCCAGCAGCAGCCTGCAGGGGATTTGGAAAGGCCAAAGTGCTTTGGCATTGAGCCTGTGTGCCTGAAGCACATCTTAAATGAATCTTTCCTTAGAAAATTTGCTTGCATTCAATTCAGCTTTTTCCTGGGGTGGGATTCCCAGATTTCACATGCACAGTGAGGACAGTGGTGCATCATGGTTGTGTACTGCCATGGCCGTCCAGTATAGCTGCTACTGCAGGTTTGTAGATTAAATCTTTGTAACCTGTTGCTTTGTCTTCTGAGCCAGACAGTGGGAATAGTTTTTCACCATTTGAACTCACATAGCTATGCAACAAGTTTAAACCAAATGTGTACATTACCTTTATGAACCAAACCACTGTATTTGCAGCGTTTCAGCAAAATATTCTCTTTGGCACAAATAATGCCAGAATACAAAGGTGTTTAGGAGCTGCAGGTTGTAGATAAACACCAACTGTGACTTCAACAATGCTGGTGTTGGCTAGCTGCCTAAAACCCTACTGGCTTCAATTCCTAATTACCTTTGTTAGACAGCCCACAGGGCTTACACACAGTAGGAAAAAGTTTCCTGAGCATATATGTTGCAGTGCAAAGTACACTAGTTCCTGGGCAGAAATAGCAGTTTCAAAGTGCAGTTGAAAGAAAGGCATAATTCGTGTATGCAGGAAGAGTTTGTGCAGGGTGCAGGTGTCACTCTATAGATTCTGTGACCTGCTAATTACTGGCTTTATTTTTCTAGAAGTTTGCGTTAGAAATGCCAAAGCCAAACTAGAACCTAAAAAGAGGAACAGCTGTAAGGTATAGAAAGCAATTGTAAAAACAGACTGAGATTCACCATTTCATTTTGATGTCGGGGAGAGAGGCCCATGGAGGAAATGGTCTAAACAAGCTGCCAGATTGCAACTGGCTAAATTCTAAGGTGGTTTTCTATCTACAGATGAATCCTGTGGTCTAAATTGTTTTTACCAGGAACAGATTCTAGTCTTGTTCAAAAAAATATCCCCTTCTTCCTGCATGCTGTTCATGGAAAGCTTAATGGGAATAAATTCTGGCATCAAATTCATCCTGCAGTACAAATGCAGGCACAAGGCTCTGCATTGTGTAGAGCCTGAATCTGCTTGTACACCACCATGTGCTGCCTTTTTATTTTTGCTTTCTTGGTAAATAATGTGCCATCTCATGTCTTAGCAGATAGACTTCCTTTGGTTTGTTCTCTGTTTGTTTGCATCTTGCTGTTATCATAGATTACCTTAATGAGTGAAAAAGTGAGCTTTTCTTTCAAGGGTTGTGTTGGAAAGTTGTCTGTAGGAAGTACTAGAGGCCTTGGTGTCCTGCCAGTTCAGCTCACTGAAGTGACTGCTTTCTCTTCGATGGGAAATCCTACTTCTTATTCCCAGAGGACTGCTTTAACACTTAAACTTTTTTTTTTTTTTAAGTAAATCTGAGAATCTGAATTATATCCTTGTGGTTAGGAAAAAAGACATTTTACTAGGGAATCAACTTGTTATGACCTTAGGTAAAATGCCAACTGCAATAAAAAGTACTTTCAAGTGTCATTTATATATTAAGCAAGATTTAAAGAGACACTAAAAAAAATCTGGCTGTGTTTGCCAGAATCTATATAGCTTTTTATTCTCAGAGATAATGAGGTAAAATGTAGCTCGGCTCTTTCAGACTAATGGCCTGATGTTTGTGGTGAATACACACTCAGTGGGAGTTTTTTCAAGAAAGCATGATAAGCTCAGGCTCTAAAATCAGACCTGATTGTACTCTTAGAGGTTTTTCTAGTTTCTCTTTGTTGCAGAAGATGGATTGTGACAAGCAAGCTTCACAACAGCTTTCCTCCAGTTTTCCCATGGAGTTCACAAGGTGTTCTCACTTCCAGGGAGGCTGGGTGGGAGGGAAAGGAATGAAATACAAGGGAGGACTGGGAATCCCACAAATTTGTCTACAGAGAACATATGCTGTTTCTCCGTCAGCCCCATGGAGCCCATAGAAAAAAAAAAGGAGGACTAGGCTTGTTTGCTCCCCTTCTGTTACAAAACATCTTTTTTTTTTTTCAATGATAGTTGTGGGCCAGTCATTTCTACAGGGAGTCTCTGGTGCTGTGCTGCAGGAGCAAATGCCAAGGATGTTAATTCCTCATTTTCTGGAGACTGGCAATGAATCTTGTTGCCTTAAATCAAGAACTTTCAGGAAACTCTCAGCTGTATTGTAAAACAATTTAAAATATCTGAAATACCTTTTTTAAGCCTTTCTTTACCTTACACCACTCCCAAGTGCCTCCTTACTGAACTCTGTCCTGATTTTTATTGCACAGTCCTGCTGCTATTGCTTGAATAACAAGTGTTAAGGAATCCAGAAGTTGGTGCTTCAAGCTTTCTGTTCTGAGTCTTAAGCAAAAGCAGTGCAGTTTTAAACCGGTAAACTTTCTTTTTTTGAAGACTTCTACTATTTATTATATATTAAATTAGATAAAGAGGAGGCTAAGAAACCTACATACTAACAGCATTATCTGCGGTCTAAGCAAAACAGATGTCAAGTTGTATTTATCTCTCCAGAAGAAAAAAAGTATTGCTTTGTCATTCTGTTGTCTAATGCAGTCTTACGAAAGATGTTGAAGCTTTTGAATGACGTAAATAAGCTGAGATGGGAGGAACTGCTTTTGTGTTTATTGAATCTCAACTTTGCTACCTGTCGTCTCAGCAAGAAGGACAAAAATAAATAGCAGTTCCAGTCCAGAAATACCAGAAAGGGAGAAAAGGAAGGAAATGTTGTTGTTTGATTATGTGTTTGTCCTTTTTCTCCAACACTCCTTGCCCACAAGCAGGAAGCTAGTTTTAGTTTGGAAGTAAGAAATTCTCATACACAGTTTGAGGTCATGGCTATATAATGAGACAGCTCGTCTTCCACATGATCCCAGCTCTGGAGCTGACTTCTCCCTCTGGCCTTTCCAGCCATTTGTAAGGTTTTCCTTTGATTCACCCTGACAGTTATTCATCCAAAACCCTGCCTGAATTGAAGGCCTGTTCTGTGTTTCGACAATGGCTGTTGTAGGTTGCACTATGCCCTGAGTTACACACAGGACACTGTGTATTAATGAAGGAGTACTGAAACTAGGATGAACAAGCTTAACAGGAAAAAGGCAGGTGGTTTGAACAGCCTTTAAACTTTAATTTCTCCTGGTCCCATAGACAGAAGGTTTGGGTTACCTTCATACAGCTAAATAAAACTGTATGACTGTCTGTGCTCTGGCTTTGAGATCATTACAGATGCACTTCATCCGTGTATCGCTTGGCTCTGTATCTCTCTGTATCTACATAGGGTCCCTCCAGCCTTGAACATAGCTATTATTTTCTCTGTTTTCCCCTTCTATCTTCAAGTGCCTAAACTGAAGAGAGGACAATATTATTGGGCCACTGGTGAGGTATTCTCACCACATAAGACCACAGGTGTGCATTGAATGTGGGGCGCAAGGACATCCAGGGTACTTGAGGGTGCCAAGTCCTACAAGAGAGCATTGCGGGACTTTGTGGAGGGGAGGGAGACACATAAGGTGAAATTTTACCACACTCTTCTCCAGGAAGTGACAGTTGGCCTGGGCTGAGATGTGTTGACAGTGACTCAGCCTGGGTGATCACCAGTCCAGCACACAAGCTCACTTCCTGACATATTTTTAGGTAGTAACAGAGACATAGCTTTTAATTGCAAATAAAAAAAAAATTGTCCATTTTACTGCATGGTGAAAAATCATCCAATCAGTGAATTACATAATGTCTTTTTTGGCGGTTGGTCACAACAATTCAGCATGAGTATTAAGGGTATGGATGGTTCTTGCTGTTGTTTTTGTTTGTCAGAAGCAAAGACTTGGCAAATCAAGGGAAAAGTCCTGTCTTGTCTACTCCGCGGTCTTTGTCTGGAGTCTGTCCCAACAGGCCTGAAATGTTTAGGAAGTATTTTGCTACTAACTCCAACAGGGCTGGGACCAGGCCCTCGTGCTCCTGGGTGTCCTCTGCATATGAAATGCGTTTCTTATTCAACAAGTAGGTGTTTTGCTAGTCTCCAATAAGTAAAACCATAGCAGAAACACAGGTTTTGTTAGCAGAATAGGACTTGATAAGCATGAACACAGTCAGTCAGCGATCAGTCTTTGCCAGCAAGATGTTCTTTCCATACAGTGCTTCTCTGGGTGAGAACTAACACATGGCTTGCCACCAAGCAGATTCTGTGAGCATTCAGTTCACGTGCATTTTTTCACACCTTGCAGTGTGAATGAAGAAAGTATTATTTTGACGCTGATGCAAACACAATTTAACTCCTGCTATCATCATTTAGGAAGGTGTTTGTTCCCATGCAAAGAGGACATTTTGTTAAAAAAACCAAGAACGCTATGAACAAATGTTGATGCTTTTCAGTGTATGCATCTTCTTGTTACCTTTGGCATGAAAGTTTTTCCAAGAGCTGGAATGGAGGCAGGGAAAGGAAGTGCTTTCCTTTGCACGATCACTATCCCTGACCACAGCGTTCTCTGATAACTAGGGATGTTTCAGAGATGGTATCAGATCACCACTGGTGGTAGGACCTCTTCATGATGCCAAAACAAACAAGGCTGGAAAATTGCTAAAATCAACAGGATCTTGCCTTAACGTTGCAAGCAAATGCTTGTCAAAAGTCCAAGTTTGATAGTCCTGGAAATGAAATGCTGAGTTTACTCACACAACAAATGAAGCAGTGGAGGCCAGGCGTATTTCAGTCCTGAGGGGCTTTTCAGGGTAAAGTCTGACATCTCCTCCAGCTGAGACTGCTCTCAGAGCTGCTACTTGTTTTCTGTGATCCACTGAGATCAGGACAGTGCTTGCAGGATGAAGGCCAACAAATCCATGGTGCAGTCACTGCCAAGTCACCAAGCTAGAAAATACGAAAAATTAATGCTTCTCCTCGTCTCCTGGGTGCAAGTCAGCATGGACAGATTCCACGATACCGTCATAAGTCAGCATGGCTTTTCACTAAGCATAAAACCTTCTCTTCATTTGAAAACTGAAAACTTGAAAAATTCAAGCATTAAAGACATGATGAGGGCTCTACCACCTCCTTGCTGCTGATCAAATGACTCCCAATATGGTCATCCAACAATGAATCACTGCAAGTAAGATTTGTTTTTTGTTGACTGATGCAAAACATTTTATTATAAGAGGTTCATGCTAGTTGGTGAGGCTTATTTCCATTGTCAGAAAGAGTCCGGCAGATTTGTCCCCTGAGAAAAGAGAGTTATTCTCCTCAGCCACAACAGTAAGTTTTGCAAAATTTGACTAAAGTACAGGGAAACACTTTAGATTTAAATGTTGTACATAATCAGACTACAAGAAAGATGTTGACAAAATATGTTTTGTAATAGACAATTACTGTCAGTCACTGCTCAGAAATAAGAAAAGCATTATGGATGAGTAGCAGAGGTCATTTGCTCCCACTCCCTGTTACTCTAAAGAGAAGCTGTCAGTACAAAATGAGACTTTATTTAAAGGTTGCTGGGTTGTAGTTGCCAAGAAGGGAGAGACAAACATATTAAAAAAAATTCATATGCAGACATGGTCTTCACGTGATAGGGAGGGCAGAAAGGCTGTGTGTCAGTCAGCTACAGCCCTGTCATGTAATGTGGGAGCTCAGTGACAACAGTGGAAATAATGTTGCCTCTTAAATCCATGTAAGGATATTTCTGAACTATAGGAATTATCTACAACTATTTTCTTTGACAGAAGCTGAATATCAACAGCATTAAGACCTCCTGCAGCAGGTCTGGGAACCTGTGAATGCAGGGAGGGCCAGAGAAGGCAAATTAATCTGATGTGGCGCCAGGTTCTGGGAACCGCCGCTGCTCAGTCCGTAAAACCAGGTAATGGAAAAGCAGGCAGCCGGTCGGTTGCTTTACCTGCCTGAGAGTCCAGGCTGGGTTGTAGCCACCACAGACCAGCCTCAGGCCTTTGCCATCTGCTACTAATTTGCAGGTCCAGGCGGTGCAGCACACCAGGGGGATTGATTTGGTTTGACGAGTTAGATCACAGAGTGTAGTTTTTTAGTATTTACAATCCTGTATTATGATAATGGAAAGGGAAGAAGTAGGGAACTGTGCCTTGGAAGAGCCTTGTTGTGCACTGGTTGGAACTGGATGTTGTGTTATGCCAAGCTCTTGTTATGGGATGCTGACCAGAGCACTGCAGTATCCCAAGAAGCAGGGCTCTGTGGATCTCATTGACTCTGGCTGAGTCCAAGTTTCCCATCAATTTTGAAACTTGTAAATTACCCAATATTTGAATGATTTTAAAGAGATTTTGTCTCAGTAGATCAGCATGAACATGGCCAGTTGTACATTTCTTATACCCACAAAGTTCCTGTTCTGTTGCAGACCAAGAAATGTAGTTTGAAGCCTCTCATTATTAGCAAGTCTCTTGCAGGAGCCTGCTCAAATGATTGTGTGAGATCATACAAACCTGCCAGCTAGATGACAACCTGACTACCAAGTGAGGTTACTGTTTCCTACAGGTCGATATAATCGAAAGATCCTGGAAGTACTATGAAATTCATGAGGCTGTCAAGAAAATAGTATCTGCCTTGGAAAAAATGACACACCTGTGAGCAATCTTATGGCTGAGTGCTGTGGGTTGTCCATCTACTGCTGGTGCCTTGTCTTGGGTTGAGGTATACAAATATTTCAGATGCTGCCCTTTCATCCCGAGAAAGCTGATTGTATTCCAATGCCATCTGATACAACCTTTCTGGGTCATGTCTTGCATAGTAAAATTTTTCATGTCTTCATTTTACCAAAAGTACATAAAAATGGATTGCACCATCAGTCCAACGCTGCTGGCTCTGTCATAGATTGTGTTTTTCATGGAGACTCCTAGTGACATTTTGATAGTACAGGAGACAAAACTGGCAGCTGTGGTGCAATTCCTCTCCCCTTCCCTTCAGCCAGTCTCTCTTTTTTAAACTCAGGCCGTTGCCCTGTAGTTTGCATCAATACAGCTTTCACGACAAGAGTAAACAAGATTTGCCTTTTTCTGATGGATTTATCTCATGACTCCATCAATGTCACAGATTCTGCAAAAGAGATACATGAATAAATATTTATTTGTGTATCCTTATCAATGGAAAAAGGTGCTGGTGCAAAGGTTGGCTGCAAACTGGGCCTTGAGTCTTTAGAAGCACCTGTCTTAAGGTCCTGGAAAAACTGTTAATTTACTTCTTGAAACTTATGCTGAAAGGAAGTTTTTTTCATTTGTAGAGGAGGTCAGTAGGTCAAGAAGAATGGCAACTATTTTCTGGGAGTGCAGAGCCATGCTAGCCCTTCTAGTCACCTGAAGAATCGAGCACATCTGTTCTGGCTAGGTGTACGTGATGTGGGGGGTGTCATAAGGGAAATGTCTCCCTCCATGCTGCAGTGCATTTGTGTGACAGTCCTTAGTTCCGTCGATTCACAACAAATGTATTTCTTTACTTCCTGTTGTAGTTTTACCCTGGCTGGCAGCAAAACACAACAACTGCTTGGTCACCCTCCTCCCCACCCCATCCTGGGGATGGGGGACACAGTTAAAGGGGTGAAGGGAAAAGAGACTGATGCATTGATACAAGAACAATTTAACAACTAAACTACAATAATATTGAAAACAAAAATAATCATGATAATAATAATAATAATAATGTGTACAAATGTACAAATGAGTGGCACACTGTGATATTACTCACCACTTGATGACCAAGGCTCAGCCTGTTCCCGGCCAATGAACCCGAAGCAGGTAGAGTCCTGAAACCTCAATCCTGGAACGGGGATAAGAGCTCAAGTGTCCAAGAGATTGAGATGACGCTGAGAGAGTGACAGCCCAGAGGGAAACTACCCAGAGCAAGAGAGATTACTTCTGGACAGAGCCTCATCTAGATACTGAGCACGACGTACATGATATGGAATAGACTGTTGATCAGTTTGGGTCTCAGTCCTAAACCTAAAGCTCGTAATTGGGGTTGTGCTCCCTCTCAGCTTCTACTGCACCTGCAGACACTGGCACAGCAGAGAAGCTGAAAAATCCTTCACTGTCCTGGCAACAACTATGAATGTCAGTATGTTATCAGCCTTCTTCTCAGCACGAATTCAAAAACATAGCCTCATACTAGCTACTATGAAGAAAGTTAACTCTGTCTCAGCTGAAACTAGGACAGTTCCTATAAAAAGAAAGAAAATGCAAAGGTGATGAAGTAATGAATTTTGCATTATGGTGTATGAATTTATGGATGAAAGTTTTCTGACAGTTCAAACACACTTCAAAGTGAATGGCAGATCTCTTGTCTGAGATACAGTTCTGGAGATGGAAGTCAGGAATAGTTTTATAAAATTTCCTATTTTAAATTATGTATTTAAAAGATAAAAAAGATACTGAGTTTAAAAGCCTATACAGGTTCATTTTTTGGTGTTGTTTCCCAGCATTTCACTCTTATATATTTACTAGAAAGCAGAGTGTATACTGTAAACAAAATTGGTTAATATGACGTCAGTGCATTTTGTGCTCAGAAAGGAGACTGAACTGGGCTTTGATGGGCTTTGGGGATCTGTTTCTGCTCCCATGCAATTCAGTGGCAAAACTTTCACTCATTTCACCCACATAGGACCAACCCCAGAGACAAAAGAGCAGCAAAAGACTTTTACCAAAAAAAAAAGGCAATATGATGCAGAGAAATGTGAGGACACTCAGCTGGTCTCTCAGTGAATGGAACAAAATCAACAAATGAAAGCTTGATCTTTCAGGAAAAAGAGTCTGTTTGTAAAAGGATGCGTTCAGCAAAAGATACCACACTTAACAGGAGAAAGCTGTGCATTGTGGAAGAAAAACTGTCTGCTGAGCATTAGCAGGACACCAATATCTGGGAAGCCAAACTTTGGAAATGAGTGTGCAAAGCTCTGAACACTTCCCAAGAGATATGGTGGAGCAGGCAGGGGCTGAATGCCTTCATCTTTTAGGACAGAGTCCTCTGTGCCTTTGGGAACATGTCAGTTAGTGCCTGGGAAAAAACATAGGAAGCTTGAGGAATGCAGTGAAATTTGTTTCTTTCATATCCTGTAAGAGAAAGATTTTTTTTTTCTTTTTTTTTATCCTGGTTGTTTCTAAGGTCTGTTAAGGCTTGTTTGTTGTCAAAGGGCTTCCTTTGTTCTGCATCTTAAACAACCCAACACAAAGACCTCTTGTGTCCTTTTGGGAACCTATTCTTCTCTCAATGCAAAGCAGTTGTGGGAGTCCAGTTTCTGCAGACTTCCTAAGTGGTTTAAAACAACCCCAAACATTATGATCCTGGATATGCTTTGCCTTCTACATTTTAGAAGGGGGGAAGGTGTTATTATTGCAGACAGTTTAAAACCATAACAAAATGTGAGCTCCGGTTTAATTTGAGAACGGAAAGCAAATGGTATTGTAAAGCTTAATGTTTATAGGAAAGAATGCTTTTCCTTTTCAGCCTTTTTCTTAAGTCTGAAATTTGTAAGAGGAAGTTCAAAGAGGATATACACATTAGTTCCTAGTTGGTTATTTTCCATATGTGAGGTCAGTAGATTTCAGCGGATTAGTCTGGGTTCCTGAACAGCTGAAAAGTTTTGAAATCACCTTCCTGAGGTTTTGAAGTAGGGTATTACAGTTTGAAAAGAAAAAAATCAGTTTGAGCAGGCTTCCTGTGTTGCCTGTTTGCTTAGAAAGTGAGAGTAGAGTGGTCTGAAATGGAAGATGAGTGTAATCAAAATCATTTACAGCACCTTCTAAAGCACAGCCATTACAGCAATGATTTAAAACTCATCAGACTTTTTAATAACCAGCATACCTTTCAGTAGCCTTGAGACATTGCCTCCTTCTACACTGCTGATTATAGTTGAAACCTCTTGGGAGAGGCTGATTGATTTTTCAAGGCAAATTTCAGCATATCTAAACAAAAGGCCCACTTTAGTGGAACCTGTTTTTGTAAAAAAGAAACCCAGACAGTATTGTTCCTGACAAGCGTCAGTAATTAGTCTAATGTTGTGAGGTAGCAAAGCAGTTTTCTCACAAATACATGGTTCAGGTTGCTAGAATCAGAAATATTCACCATTTGGGTTCAAATGTGCTTTTCACAGCCTCAGTTTTGAAGTGAAGTGAAGGGTCCTGATTTAATATCTGTGTGGATTTATCAAAAAATCTGGTAGCAGACTTTCGCAAAAATTTGGAGTTAAAAAGCAAACCCAACACAGAAGGTGCTAGGTTAGAGAAAGGTGGAGGAACAGCAGTGAATCTAGTTTCACCAGTAATTTCTTACATAAATACACATCACATACACAGATACAATGAACATGTTCTCAAGGGAATTTTTGAGTTAATACATGAAATAGTTGATTTCAAACTAATTAATCTGAAAATTTTTAAAGATGCTGAGGCTGGCCGAAGTTCTTGACATATTTACTGTAAATCAGGCTCTTCCCACTGTTGAAAATATTTTTGAACTGACCTACAGAGGAAAAGGTGAGGTTTGAAAGGTGCAATTTGGATTTAAAATGGCTTTGAGTGGTAAGCAGTGTCTGGTTCTGCTCCAGGAAAAATAGGTGCTAAGTAGCCTCAGTTATGAGTAGTGGGTTAGGAGCACTATGTCTATTATCTTGCTTTCTTTTTAAGGCCTGAAAATCTCAATCTCTTTTGCAATTTTCTCCTGTGCGCTTTTTGTTTATTCTAAGTAATTCTTTGAGATACCTGACTCAAAACCAGTCAGTCTACTCAAGGGCTAATTGTTAAACCTGCAGCCGTTAATCAGGGTTTAGCTTTGGCAGTAGGAATGGCCTTTAACTCTGGCAAGTAAACTTCCTTTATGGCCAGCTGTGCAAATTTTCCACCTGGACAGAAGTCCCACCTGATGTTCACTGCCTTCATAACACAACTCCTTTGGACCTACCCATAAGGCACGGCTAGGGACAGAGTTTGCCATTCAATTGTCTTGAGCATTTACATACAAGATACACTTGAGCACTCACAAATCGTACCCATTTCAAATCAGAGATTTTATTATTGGTGTCGTACTTGTGTAGGCACCTCAGTTACATATGAACTCTAGTCTATTCTGTGGTAATAAATTGTAATTTATTAACTGCAGAGTACAACCCAAAAGTGTCACTTAAAAGAGTTTTTGAGTTACTTAAGTTTCTTCCTAGCAAGAGTTCAAATGTATAGTGTATAGAAGGCAAGGGACAGAAATCCAGGTGTAAATCATTCACCTGGGAAAATTGCAACTTATTCCTTGTCTTCCTAGGTTAAAATGCACCCCCAAATTCTGCCTTCTCTTACAATCATGCAGTTCATTTGACTGTGGACAGTTTACGTCCTTTGGAGAACCCTCAAATCTTACTAAAATCTCAGAGGTTTTACATAAGAATTCAAATGCTGTCAGTATGTTGGCAGATTAAACAGCCCTTTCTTGTGCTGGCTTTATTTACATTGTTTCCAGTGACACTGCTAAATTTAGGATTGACGATAACTTCCTGATGCAAATGGTGGACGAGCCGACTAGGAGAGGAGCGATGCTGGATTTTATTCACACGAATAAGGAGGGTCTGGTTGAAGAGGTGAAGGTTGAGGGCAGCCTTGGTTGCAGTGACCATGAGGTGGTGGAGTTCAGGATCTCATGTGGCCGTAATAGAATTCAGAGCAGAATAGCAACGCTGGACTTCAGTAGGGCCAACTTCGGCCTTTTCAAGCAATTGCTAGGGGAAATCCCGTGGGACAGGGTACTTGAAGGTAAAGGGGCCGAAGATAGTTGGTTAGCATTCAAAGAGTGCTTCTTCCAAGCTCAAGATCGGTGCATCCCAACGGTTAGGAAGTCAAGGAAGGGTGCCAGGAGACCTGCATGGTTAAACAGGGATCTGCTGGGCAAACTCAAGTGTAAAAGGAGGGTCTACAGATCACGGAAGGAGGGGCTGGTCACTTGGGAGGAATATAAGAATGTTGTCAGAGAGTGTAGGGAGGCAACTAGGAAAGCTAAGGCCTCCTTAGAATTAAACCTTGCTAGAGGGGTCAAGGATAATAGAAAGGGCTTTTTCAAATACATTGCAGATAAGGCTAACACCAGAGGCAATGTAGGCCCACTGATCAATGAGGTGGGTGCTCTGGTGACAGAAGATACAGAGAAGGCAGAGTTACTGAATGCCTTCTCTGTCTCTGTTTGTACTGCTGGAGGTTTTCCTGAAGAGTCCCATACCCCTGAAGCCCCAGAGGAAGTCAGGACAAAGGAGGAGTTTGCTCTGGTAGATGAAGACTGGGTTAAGGAGCGGTTAAGTAATCTGGACACCCATAAATCCATGGGTCCTGATGGGATGCACCTGCAAGTGCTGAGGGAGATGGTGGAAGTCATTGCTAGGCCACTCTCCATCATCTTTGGCAAGTCGTGGGAAACGGGGGAGGTGCCTGAGGACTAGAGGAAAGCGAATGTCACTCCAGTCTTCAAAAAGGGCAACAGGGAGGACCCGGGTAACTATAGACCAGTCAGCCTCACCTCCATCCCTGGAAAGGTGATGGAACAACTTATTCTTGATGCTGTCTCTAGGCATATCAGGGATAAGGAGGTCGTTAGAGGCAGTCAACATGGCTTCACCAAGGGGAAGTCATGCTTGACCAACCTGATAGCCTTTTATGAGGATATTACCAGGTGGATAGATGATGGTAAAGCAGTAGATGTGGTCTATCTCGATTTCAGTAAAGCATTCGACACCGTCTCCCACAGTATCCTCTTGGCTAAACTGAGGAAGTGCGATCTGAATGATCGGGTAGTGAGATGGATTGTGAACTGGCTGGAGAAAAGAAGCCAGAGAGTTGTGGTGAATGGGAAGGAGTCTAACTGGAGGCCTGTGTCTAGTGGAGTCCCCCAGGGTTCAAGTATTGGGACCGATGCTATTCAGTATATTCGTCAACGACTTGGATGAGGGAGTAGAGTGCACCCTCAGAAGTTTGTTGATGATACGAAACTGGGAGGAGTGGCTGACACGCCAGAAGGCTGTGCTTCCATTCAGTGAGACCTAGACAGGCTGGAGAATCGGGCGGGGAAAAATTCGACGCAATTTAACAAGGACAAGTGTAGAGTCTTGCATCTGGGCAAGAACAACACCAGGTTCCAGTATAAGTTGGGTACTGACCTGTTGGAGTGTAGTGTAGGGGAGAGGGACCTGGGGGTCCTGGTGGACAGCAGGATG
>WKFP01015302.1:2154963-2181460 GCA_011057875.1 Pterocles orientalis | reverse complement strand
TACCAAGGTCACGTCTGCTGGGTGAGCATGCAAACCAAATAATGCTGCTTTGATTTTACAATCTCAACACATCTTGCAGCCTCAAATATTCTTTGGTTTTCATTCCTTCTCAAAACCTTCTCATTTCTGCCATGGCAGGCCAGGCTCTGCATTCCTTAAAGTGAAACAGCCTACTGTCACGTCGCCTGCATTTAGGAGGAAAGCTCCTGGCTCTGCAAAGTGATTATCTGCAGCACAGGATCTTTGGGATCTGGATTTTTGGGAGCCTGTTTTGTTCTTTTTTTTTGTTAAGGATTTTTAAGTGCACTCCACTCCTTGCCTCTGGCCCAGTTTGGGGGCACACAGACACCACTGGAGAAGCCCACAGAGCTTAAGCAGCCCAGTCTGGCATCACCAGGGGTGGTGGAGGCTGGTGGGGCCCTGCCTTGCTGTCATGCTCGGCCCCGGCTCCCTGTTCCTCAGGGCACAGGGGGCTGTGGGCAGCCGGGATGACTGTTGCTGAGAGGTGGCACAGGTGTAAGGGTGCTGCTCGTTCTCCCTCCAGAGGTCTGGCTGCTGAGGGCGCCCTGGCCACTGAGGGTGGCCGCCATCCCACTGGGGAAAGGCTGGGGCCGTGTCCCACCTCAGCCCTGGGAAGTTGCTCTGGGCTGAGCAAGGCTCTCACAGCCTACTGATGCCCACTTCATGCCCCACTTTCTACCAGAAGAATTTCCCTATATGGGAGCAGAGACATGGGGTGTGGAATAACATTTATGCAAAGCAGCTAGCTGAGAGGTCAAGCATGTGCTGTGAAAGAGCTGAGAAAAGTGTCTGGTAACTAAAGTGTCCTTTCAGTTTGGAAAAATAGCAGATACTGGAGCTGAGTGGCTGGGCAGAAATGGCTTTTCTAGAAGCTTCTGCCCTGTGGATATGATGGACAAACCACAGAGCTCAGCCCTGCAGACCCTGGGGGACACATTCTCCGCACAAACAGTGGTGGCCACTGCATTCCCTGGTAGTGTGGTTGGGTGGAACAGGACCTTTGGAAAGTTAGCTATTTATATCTGAAATAAGCACTCCAGGCTCATTTTCTTTACAGCTCCAGATGCTGATTTGTCTCCCCCTGTGTTAGACACTGGGGATGAACTTCCCAGAAATACCAGCTTTTCTACGCTGGCTTGTAAAAGGCACCTTTGGCAACCAGCCAAGAGTTGGAGGCCTAAGCCTGAGCTGCCCAAACCAAGGTGAGGAAAGTCCCTCTGGAACAATGGATCTGGATCTGCTTTGGCAATTCAACCCAAAAATTAAAAATCAGCACCAGTCTTAAGATACAGAAAAACAGGACTAAAAGCTGCTGCTCCTGAACTTCAGAAAAAGTTTTTTTCAGCTCTTTCTTTCAGCGTGGGGAAGAAACCACCTCCTGGTTTTATTAACGTCTCATTAAAAAAGCAGTAAGGGATGATAGGAATAGAAGAGGAAGAGCCTGGTTTGTCTGGAGTCCAGATAACCCTGAACATGGAGCTGGGCAAAGTGAGAGGAGTCACACTATGGTTTATGGCTTAAACCTCTGCTATTTTTGCAGGCTTGCTTTACGTGTGCAATGTCAAAAGCCCTAAGTGGCACCTCTCTGAATCCCTGAGGCTCAAGTTTGATTAGCTAACTTGTATGTTTTCTTTACAGAAAAATGTATTTTCCATCTTTATTAACAGTGGGCTTAGTTGATTTAAAGTTAACTTGCACAGGTGCATCTTTTAATATGGTTTTTTTCCAGTATGATAGTTTTGAGGAGGTAGAGGGTTATAAGACATGACAAATGCTTACTATTTGCAAGTTCCAGAAAAAGTGAAAGGCACTGTTTGTCTGTTTAATAGACTTGGCAAGTACCTGGAAGAAAGTATCAGGAATATGCTCACAAACATAAATGTCCAACATTTCCAGAAAAAAATTTTATTTTCTCAAATGAAAGGTACATTTTAGCCACAGAGAAACAGAGACCACAATATATTTTGGACAGGTGGAATTCTGGATAGGGCAAGTGAAACAGAACGAAGTCCGTGAAGTTTATCGGCTAGCCTTTTAAAACAATTTCCTGCAAGATTTTATTTAACAATTCATGTCATTTGACTAATCCAGCCCTCCTTTTTACTGCTGTATCTAAAGTATGTTAAAATGAAGAAAGAAAGATCTTCAGGGCAGATTTACTGAGCAAGTTTTCAGAAAAGATAATCTGAGATAAATGATTCACTAAAATGTTTCAAATGCAGGCAATGCGTATTGTGCTGTTCATGGAAAGACTCTGTGGTCCTCTTGGTCTATTAATGCAATAAATGCATTTCTCCAGGAGAAAAAATAGAAGTATATACAGAAGCAATTCCTAAGAAACAGTTCTATTTTGAAATTGCCAATCTTTTTTGAGAAAGTTGATCACTTTGAAGCAGTAGAAAAAAAGATTCTTTCCTCAGAAGTAGAAGGGGTCTGAAGAAACTTCTGTAAAAAGTATTTTAACAGATTTGGTAGAAAGGTATTTCTGTCATTCAGAAGAGGATAGGAAAAGCTCTACAACTTTTGTAGCCTCTGTTAGTTGAAACCAGAGGCAAACGAGAGAGTTGCATCTCATTGAACTTCGTTTGTCTGGGGTAATGTCCCTTCTCTTGACAGGCTTATTTAGTTTTAGGGAGACTTCTCTTTCTAGGACTCCTTTATGATGTTCCATCTCACATTTTTTTAGAGGGTTCCTGCTTACATAAAACAAAAGACACTTTTAAAAGATACTTAAACACAATGATCTTATTTTCAAAATGCAGCTGAGTGCTGAAGTACTTTTAAATTCCAGGTTATTATTTGCTGCAAAGAAACTATTGTATGATGAGCTTTGATGAACACATTTCCAAATGCGCTGGAAATGGTTACTAAATTGGTTGGGTCCTGGAGGGTGGGAAAATCCTGGAAAAGCTAAAAGAAGGGTTAGCTGTAATATGCATCATCTATTTGGCCCTCTACTTATATTAAATTTTTGTAATTCTTTTAATTGCTCAGATATTGGTAAACAGTACAGAGGCAGAGGACACTTCTAAAAAAACACACAAAACTTAGGATAAATATAATAATACCAGGTTGTTGCCATATTAAGATGTCTGTTTCTTCTCTAGTTTATTTCACCAAAAATTAATTTAAGGGGAAGGTCTCCAAACCATGTTGCAAAGTTTCAAGTGCTTACAAGCTGGCTTACTTTATGTAGAAAATAATTTTACCTGTTTGTTTTTTCTGGTTGTTTTATGAGTGCTTTGCCCTCTGGACTTGCTTTGTTTTAACTAGTTTCTGAGATTTATTTAGAGACTGATTTTTTGTGTTCCTGACTCATACAAAATTGAAGAAACAACAAACTAGTTTTAACAGAGGTTGTAAGAATTTTGCTAAAGTGAAGAATAAAGACTATTCTGTTAACCTGATTGCGAAACTGATTGGAGAAGTTAATTCTGTTTTAGTTGGCCTGAGAAAATAGCGAGCTATGCACTACAGATGATACAAAGATTGAGATTAATGCTTCATTTGCCTAATTGGAAAACACATTTGTTTCTCTTTACATCCTGTGTAGGGTAAAAAATGTATCTTTGCTTTGCAATAATTCTCCTCACTGTTATTATTAATAAAGGACACTGCCTTATTACCCGGCAATAGATGCTGTTGGACCAAGGCCTAGATCCACAAAAGGCCTTACAATGCTGATGTGGGATTTAGGTGAATAAATAGAACAGTTAGATCCTCAAAATCCCTAGTCAGCTGTTGTCTAATCCTGTAGGTGCCTAAAATCTGTAGGAGTCAAAGATATTAATGTTAAATTTCTCGATACCTACATCTCTGTTTACTTGGAAGTACATCAGATGGTGTTTATCTCCTTCCTGATCATGCAGCCATTCTCAGACCATGTTTGCAGATTTAAGCTCCACAAAATGCAGCAGCTTCTTTCTGCTGGAGTGATAAAGTACCCTTTGTGCAGTAATTCAGAGGTTACATTCCACAGAAGAGAGTGGAAGAGAATTAGTTTCAATCCATCCTCTTCTTGCTGGGCTTCAGCTCCACATCCACTTCTTCTTAGGATAATGACTTACCCAACATTCTTGCTGTAACAATTCCCGTCGTATGCTTTTCTACTTATTCACCTATACTATTTTCCCTTCCAGCTGCACCTCGAAAGAAAAGACTGAGCCTGGGTTAGTTATTTGAGAAGAAAGATACAGCTGCTTCTTATGGCTCCTTCAGGAAAGGTCTAGGATTCTTAAAAGCTGTGGAGGACATAGGAATCTCCTTGTAGACATAGGTGAGTCACTTGAAAGACTCTAGGTCATTGTGGATACAAATATTGAAATGCCTATGGACCAAATTTAGGTCTGAGGACTTTTTATTTTCCCCATAGATTCATAAAGATATTTTTCTGGCATTTGGTAAATGGCAGTCATCTGAATGTGTTAGCAAATAAACTGGATGCTGAAAACACCAGGAAATAAACACAATTGAATCAGAAGCTCTAATTCTTCCATAGTTGCTCAGTGGGAGTTTCACAGTAGATTCTGTATGGAGGGAGTCTCAGGTGTCTCCGCATACTGCCCTATTGCATGTTTTCCTTCTCCTGGACCATCAGTAAAATGTCTGTAAATGTAAAATGCAGCTATATTGAAAAACAGATTGAACTCAACTGTCTCAAACACTAGAACTACTTAAAAAGGAAATTTAAGTTCTCTGTTATTCTCCTTCATCTTGCCATTATGAGCATTAGCAGTTACTAGCTGGCTCACGCAGATATCTCCAATAAAATATAATAGTAAATTTGCAAAGTCAGATGCTATTAAGGCAGTCAACAGTCGAATTAAAGAAGGCTATGAAACCTGAGGCTGGTGCTCTTGTGGGTATTAATTGTGAGACAGTCTTTACATATGTGATGAGGCAGTGTTTTTGTTTTTTTTTTTTTGCTGTTTCATTAGAACTCTGCCTCTTCTAGTGTGTAGAGAACAATCTTGGTGCTAACTAATCATCTACTCTCTATCTTGCTCTATCCTCATTTTCCTTCTTCTGGAACACTGTTCTATGAAGATGTAATTATGATTTTCCTCACAGGTTCTTCTTGGGCAAGCACAACTAGTTTATTTATTTTCAAAATTCTGTAGGATGGGATGGTGTTTGTATTCCATAGATGGGGTGTCCCAATGCTATTCCAACCAGAAACATATTCACAGCCTGTTTTAGAACGTATCTCTCCTCATTCACTGTTCATCTATACCTGTCACATAAACTCCATCTGTTGTAAACCCCAAGGAGCAAGAACATGTATTGACAAAATGCAATGGTCCTCTGTCCCATTCCCTACCATGCAGGCATGGTAGGGGTGAAATCAGAGGCAAAGACCTTATAAAGGCATAGGATTTCAAGGAAGTAACACTTGAGATAAGAAACATTAAAATCCCACTAAAATACAAAATGTAGGAAGACTCTACCATTAGATCTGTTGGAAACTTCTCTTAAACTTGCAGGCTTTTTGAGTGTGTGGATGTTTTGGTTTTGTGCCAATAGACTTCTTTGAGAAAGATAAATCAGGGAAGGTTCTTAAGACACGATGAGACTGTTAAAATTCTCTTGCAAAGTATTTTCAAACTTTGAGTCCATAGTTAAAAATTTAGGAAATGTGACAGCTGCCAGTGCTAGCTAGCATATTTGCCTTAATGGACACTGATAGGGAAACACTGCTTCTCTGAGAAAGGAAGCAGAAATTCTCTAGGGCTACTTTTAGCCTAAAAAAAAATAACCTTTGTGGGGTTAATTCAAGGATCTTGTTATAAAACAAAGGCTGAGAAAAGTGAATGTTGGTAAGCACCAGACTTCCTGTAAATTGTATGTGAATAACAAGAGAAGCTGGCCCATCTCTGTTACCAAAACAGCTTGGGTGCTTTGGGGAAAAAAAGCCACTTGGCAGTCCTGTTGAGGTAACTTGTAAATAAATCTCTTTGTGTTTGCTTTGGTGTCAAGGTTGTTTTGAACACTTGATTTTCATTATCCAAGTTTTCTATTTGGTGCTCTGAACTCTTGGCCTGAGACATTTGCAATGCCAGTAAAATTCACTGCAGAGCAAGTTCATGCAAAGTTGCAGTGTTCAAACTCTGAAGAGTATGATGGTATTGGTGGCAGTAATGCCCTGTCTTTACCCTCCTAGCAGAATCTGGCTTTTATACTGCATGGTATCTTGATCTGTGATTTGGAGAAACAGTCCTAACAACTTGGGAGGATATTTTATTTAGTGTCTTGTGTACATTTATTAGAAAACCTGTAGTTTCTACCAGATACTCACAGACAAAGGGAAGGATTATATATTAACAATAATGCCTTAGAAACATGTCACCTCCTACTTGTCAGTATCTGTATATCCTGCATATAGGCATGCTTCAGATTTTAGTTTCTAAACTGTGCTTATTTTTGTGTTGAGTCTAAATATGAGACTAGATATGAGACTTGATTTAGTCTAATATCTTAAACTCTGCCTTCAAAAGACAATGAGTTTGTGAAGTGGTATTTGTTAGTGTAGGTGTTGAATGCTGTTTTAGTTATATCTGTTCAACTTTTTTCTGGACTTAATCTTTAGCCCAGCATTTTTCTATTATTGCTAAATATTTCCATTGTATTATTTAAACAGTTGTCTATTTTGTATCAATTTTTGCAAAGTTAGTTTAACATTATCCTATTAAAAGATTTTTCTCTTCCGATGCCAGCTTTAAGTCTTTAACTATCTTTGCAGTATTTTTTTCTCCCCTCTTTCCTCTCTGCTGTCAGTCACCTCCTGACCCTGGAGTTGCAGAAATGTTTGTCTAGTGTGTGTGACTCAAACTACAACCAAAATTCTCATGCCAGTTTAGAAACTGCTAGGGGAAATCTAACTGGTTGAGAACCTCAAGCTACTGGGTTAGTTAGTGTAAGCTCTTCCCCTTCTGTGAAAAAAAAGTCTTATTGTGGCAAAACAAAGCACTGAAGTTGTGGTGTTGTAGATATGGTGGTGTAACTCAGCTTAGTCCTTATCCTGTGAGATAATGTCACAGGACGTTGGCTCTTCCTGCATTACAAATTTGAAGCCAAAGAACTGAAAAAAAAAATGGAAAAAGAAGCTGTGAGGCCTTTTATACTTCTTTAGGGTGTTGTAGTCATGGATGCTTTTCCTCTTAAAAGTATCAGCTATATTAAATCTGATCTCTCCCATTTTCCCTAAAAGGCTCTTTGGAAGTCCCATGTCTGTA
This sequence comes from Pterocles orientalis, assembly GCA_011057875.1. Taxonomy (NCBI): domain Eukaryota; kingdom Metazoa; phylum Chordata; class Aves; order Pterocliformes; family Pteroclidae; genus Pterocles; species Pterocles orientalis. Next base: position 2,174,207 of record WKFP01015302.1, on the reverse strand, counting down.
TTATGAGCTTTCTCTGTCCTCCATTGAAATGCAAAATGAATCCAATGTTTTTCCCAGGTGTTGCTCAGTGTTTGAGTTAAGTAGATGTTAATAAAAATAACTCAAAGCATTAAACAGTCCAAATAATAAATCACTTTCCCTCTCTATTAATTAGGTTTTACTTTATATGCTACCAATGGTGATAATCTCACCTGTTCTCCAGCCATCCATAGTCTTCCAGGAAAATATAAGTAAATTTCCTTATGTAGCTAACTGGCAGAAATCCCTCTTCTGTTTTTTTATTATTTTTAAAATGAGATTTATTTTTATGAAGGTCCCACTTTGTAGATTGTCTTTAAAACTTAACTCTGAGTGGTGATTCCAGATAAAATTATACCAATAAGTGTAATTTTTTCTTGTAACAGGGGCAACATAACCTTCTATTTCTTTGCCATCAGTGAAGTGCCAGTAGAGGATGTTTTACACAGCCACGAGGCCAATAATAGCTACTACCACTTTTTTGTCATGGAGAATCTTCAAACCTTCCTTGATGTATTGTTAACTCTATTCTGCAAGCCCTGCTTCACTCACCGTAAGACCAGAAGACATTTTGTACTAAGTTTCCAAGAAGCTGGAGGCAGAGAGCTTTTCGCAGAAAACCCTTTTCTTTGGAGTTTGTTTTACCTAGAATTACATTAAAGCCAAGATTTTCCTTATTTGGAACATATTGTAAAATATCTTTGTCCCATAATTAACTGTGGACTCGTAATTATGGGAATTGAATCCACTGGCTGTCACTACAACCCATCTTTGTCCTCTGAAGCCACTGTTGTCAGCAACAGTGAATATTCCTTCAAACTGTTAAGTTTTTGCAAGTGAAGACCTGTAGTGCTCCCAGATATTACAGTTTGTAGAACTTATTGTAAAACAATCCACCAATGCAAAGCAGATCATTCAGTTGTTATTGAAAAGGGTACTTTTAATACAGAAAAAATAAAACTAAATAATTGTGTAATCTTGCAATTTAAAAAAATTAAATAAATCTTCCACTTTTTTCTCCCTCTTGTGATTACAAAAATGCCAAAAGGGTCAGTTTGCGTCATATTATAGAATCATAGAATTATAGAATGACTTGGGTTGAGGGAAGTCTTAAAGATCATCTAGTTTCAACCTTCCTGCCAAGGGGCAGGGACACCTTCCACTAGACCAGGTTGCTCAAAGCCTCATCCAGCCTGGTCTTGAACACCCCCAGGGATGGGGCGTCCAGAACTTCTCTGGGCAACCTGTTCCAGTGCCGCATCACTCTCACACTCATATAAGCTGGCTATTATAGAAAGGACTGTTTTATTTGGTATATTAATACATTATTCTGAATGGTTTGTTAGATTGGGTTGTATGTACAGATTTCACGGCATCTCTTTAACTACTTCATCTTGGCAGTCTGTACTTGCAAATTTTTCCTAGTTACTAGATTCTCTATCTTTATTTAACAGTGACTGCGTTAGCTATCCTCCCTCACTCTTGAGAGTTAATGTTTTTTCACCAGATTTTTTTGCTTTTGATATTCATGGACAGCCAAAGGACTGAGTACACTGCCCACAGCCACATTGGTGTGAATAGCACCTGCTTCACTTGATTAAACCAGCTCAGCTTAATCACAGGCAAAAGCAGTACTAGCCCTCCTCATTTGTGCAGTTTGGGGAAAGATATGGAAAAAATCATCTTGCATCTTATGCTCCTTGTACATACTGTACCAAGTTGTATTGACTTTGTCGGCTGGGGATGTGAATGTGACCTGTGTGATGAACAGCAAGGTGCCAATCCACCTTAAGCTCCTTTGTGCAGCCCAGTATAACAAAAGAAATGCCATACTAGTTTCTACTCCCGAGTTAGACAAACAAAATAAAATAGTGGCTAATGGTGCCTGTAGATGGTTTCTCTGGGTCAAGCTGTCTATTGTTTCAACAGAGCAACAGTCCCGGCAGGAGCAAATAAAGCAAAAAAAGCATTGGGTAATTTCCAGCACTTTTTTCAGAGTTGCCTATCCTGTGCATAACCCCTGTGTCAGTAACCCACATAAAACCTTCAGAGCGCTCTGAAATCATTCACATTAGCATGAGAGCTGAGGTTTGAGGGAATGGAGTTGATGAGGCATGTTTCTGTGCATTTCCTGCATGCTTTTCTTGGATCTCTAGGGGAAGTGTCTGGAGAGGAGGATATTTTTTCTCCTCCTCATAGCTGAGAACTGGTAGTGGATTTACTGGTAGCTGAGTTAATTTTTCTTATGTACAAAAGCATCAAGTTGCAAATGTTCCTACTGGGAACTCTTCCTTCTTCTGGACTAATGCCCATTTTTGAATCTTGTTTCTGCAAACAAATTCCACTTGGCTTGTCAAGCCTGACATAAGTGCCCTCAGTTTTGTAAAATAAAGCCTACATTTTGTGCTGCAGGGAGCCAACATATTCCATAGGGGTCTGAACTTTCTCTTTTTAACTATTACAAAAAATAGCCAATCATCTAAATAGCCTAGAGGAGGCTTTCGGGGGAAGGGGATAAGATCACTTTTTTCTTTATGTATCAGGTATTTTCACTGCTGAAGTCTAGATACTGTAGTTCATGGACCTGGCAGATTCCAGATTGCTATTACAGTGGTTCCCAGAAGGATGTGGATATCTTTTTGAACTGCCCAGGAGTGTTTTTGCCTGACTTCATATCTTGTCCTGTAAACATTTTGCCCACGCTTAGCTGGCCTTTCCATTGCTTATTTTTTTTTTCTTGGAGGTCAAGTTTCTATGTATTAATTCTTTTTTCTTGCAATTGCAAATGTTCCCTTTCCTCTTAATGGCTCTGGGATGCCCAAAGCTGTGAGAAAAAACATATCACATGGGACTATATTTTGAGATACTGGTGTGCAGAAATGTTTGAGTGTCCTTTCCAGTTAGCTTGCCAGTAGTTGTGAACCTCTGCTTGCTCATCGCTCTGCTGGACGGGTCATACTTATCATATCATGCAGAAGCCATGCTAATTTCATGGAATCATAGAATCATAGAATGGTTTGGGTTGGAAAGAACCTTAAAGATCATCGAGTTCCAACCCCCCTGCCATGGGCAGGGACACTCTCCACTAGACCAGGTTGCTCAAAGCCCCATCTAGCCTGGCCTCTAACACCTCCAGGGATGGGGCATCCACAGCTTCCCTGGGCAACCTGTTCCAATGTCCCACCACCCTCACAGTGAGAAATGTCTTCCTAATGTCTGATCTAAATCTGCCCTCTTTCAGCTTGTAACCATTACCCCTTGTCCTCTCACTACACTCCCTGACAAAGAGTGCCTCCCCATCTCTGCTGTAGCCCCCTTCAGGTACTGGAAGGCTGCTATTAAGTCTCCTTGGAGCCTTCTTTTCACCAGGATGAACAATCCGAACTCTCTCAGCTTGTCCTCATAGGGGAGGTGCTCCAGCCCTCTGACCATTTTCGTGGCCCTGCTCTGGACTCTCTCCAACAGGTCCATGTCTTTTTTATGTTGGGGGCTCCACATCTGAACACAGTACTCGAGGTGAGGTCTCACAAGAGCAGAGTAGAGAGGGAGAACTACCTCCTTCGACCTGCTGCTAATGTTTCTTTTCATGCAGCCCGGGACATGATTGGCTTTCTGGGCTGCAAGTGCACACTGCTGGCTCATGTTGAGCTTTTCATCAACCAGCACCCCCAAGTCCTTTTCCTCAGAGTTGCTCTCAAGCCATTCTCCACCCAGCCTGTATTTGTGCTTGGGAATGCCTCCATTTCCCCTATTTCATCTCCTCCAGCTTCCAGATTTTTTGGGAAATAGTCAAAGACTCTGAGAGATTGTAATACACCCAGTAAGTCACCAAAGCTGTGAGAGAGAAAGTTCCATCTAGTTCTAGACCTAGATACAAGGAGCTAATAAAATTCATGCAGTTAAAAAACCAAAACAAACTGTCATCTTGTCCATCTCTCCCCAAATGAAATATACTCTCTAAATGAACTTGTTCTAATTTACTTTTCTCACCGTGTTTATTAGTAAAACGGAAAAATGCAAGTGGTGCTATGTGAAAGAAATTAAGTTACTTCTCTACAGCTCTCTGCAGACAGCACTACTCACATAGGAATTGCAGCAGTAAAACTAGTCTTCACACAGTAAACATTAATATGGGCATGGCAAGAGACAGCGGTTGCATATTATTTTCACTATGAGGGCAACTAACTGTGATATTCTAAATTTCTAATTCTCGAAACCAAGAGAGGAGTTCTTCATGTAACAAATGCTCTGGGTCTTAGGGCAGGAATCAGTGAAGTCTCGTGTTTTGTGTTACACAAATGTCAGAGTACCTGACGTTAACAGTTTCTTCTAGAGTTTAAAATCTGCAACTAGAAGACTATTCTAAGCAACCAAGGGACATGCTTTTGAAAACTGTGTCTAGTGAAGAAAAGCATTAAAGCTAAAGTAATTTTCAGGACTTCAGTTTTACCTTGATTCTGCTGTTGCAGTTCAGGTCACAATGGGAAACAAGCTCTCAGTTATACAACAGCAACACTAGGCAATATGTGGAATACCTGTGTCTATTGGTCTTAGGTGAACTAGTCATTGCCAAAGTATGGTCTCCAGAGAGAACTTTGTTATGCAAGCATAGTACTACCAGAAACAGGCAATATAGTGCTTGTGAGAATAAAACACAAAGAAGAAGGTACAAGTTTCTGCTAGGATCTGTATTTTCTTGGTAGCTGGATGTGAAGCCTTCACCAACATTCACCATGTAAAGCATTAAAACCAAGACACAGGATTTTAATTGATCATTTGACTTGAGGTCTCAATGGAGGTACTAGTGTGTGGGCTAGAGATCCAATTTGAGTTGAAGAGTTTTGCATGAGCTTGTGGGATTGAGGTGTATACCCTGGAAGATGGAAGTGGTCTTTAGAGACATGTCATGTTGCTGGACTTGTCTCAATAGTCTCCTGATCTCTTCTTGTAGTTTTTATTTGACTTTATATGAAGACAGAGAATCCTAGATATCATTTCCTGTGTATCATTAACATATATGGAGAGGTGAGAATGATCATGGTAGATACAAAAGAAAGAATATCTCCTGATACTTAAAATAGCAGAGAGATACTGTGAATTAAAATACGGCAGGAAAAATTTCCCAACTTCCAGCTTGTAACATCAAATCACACTTGAATCCATCTGAAAATGTTACATCTATTCCAAGGTTTTAAATGGGGGAATCATGACTGTGTTCTGTAGCAAGACACTGCAGGAAGGGACCATGAAATCTAGTTCCCCAGCTATGATAGGGAGAGGCAGAAAAGAGCATGTAATCAAATCTTATCTAGAAACGAATTACATTTTTTTCCTGATTATTTCTTCTGAAAGGCTCTTCCAACAGCTATTTTAAAGAGGAATGTTCAGATTTATTCATTCACTACCGGTTCTTACCATCTGGTTCTTTTGGTATGTCATTGTATAAATACTGCAAAATTTGTCTTTCTAAAGACCTTTTCTCTGCCACTGGTGTCTATCGTTTGTGTGTTTGCAGAGAGCAATACCATCTCCTTTCAGACTTAGCAAAACAAAACTCCTTCTATTTGCCATGTTTTCTCTTGGATCCTCCTGTTAGCTCTTCACTGAATCTCTTCTGGCTTTAGTTCATCTATATCAGCTGTGAGGGATGGGAATTGCACACAGTATTTCAGATGATTTTTCTATTGTGTCTTGACATGAAACACACCTAGCTCTTTCTTCAAAGGCGCTTGTGTGAAATTGCCAAGGATACCCCATTGTAGCAAGGAGACGTTTCTCTTTCTCCAGTTGTTGTTACCCTCTATGTGATAACAGAGAGGTCCCTAACAATATGCAAGGTGTTATAAAGACTAGATCTGTACTGCAAGATGTATAAAATGTAGTGACACTGAAAGTTAAGATTAATATTAAACTCATTTTGCAGCTCACTTTAACAAATAGATTTAGAAGCCGATTTTGTTAAGATCACAACAATTTTCTCTTTATCACATTCAGACAAATTTAAACTAATTTAGCTGAATAGAGGCATGGCACAGGACAGAATATAGCTACTATTAGCAAAGAAGAAGAAAAAAAAGAGAGAATAAGACTAACCAGTAGTCAGCTATCAGTAAAACTAGATAGGTAAGTTACTTAAAGCTATCTCCTCTAGTCTTCCTATAGTAATGCATATAAATAAGCACATACCATGCAGCTGTGTTTTTTTCAGTCTTCAGAGCATAAGTAAATTTTTCAGAGAGCAAAGTGTTTCTCTCAAGGACATTCCAGGCAGCATGGAAGGAAGCATGGAGAGAGGCTGGTGGGTAAAATGATGTAAGATTAGAAAGCAGTACCTATATAAGCTTATTCTGAAAAATATCTCACAAATGTACTGGGATTCCTGTAATACTTTTTTAAACTTCAGAATCTGAAAAATTTTGTATGCATTTAAATGAAATAAGATCCAGAGATAAAATACAATGGTGAATTGCTGCGTTTTTCAGTCTGCTTTTGATGTTTTCTTTACCTTTACACATTACTGGCTACTGACATTTAAAACCACACATTACCACCCACTGTCTAGGTTGGTATTGATTAGAACTTAAGAAAACGATCTTTGGTTGAGAGACCAAATTATTTCCTTTACTGGCTCGTCCCCAGAGAGGCGCTTGTAAAACATTCCAGTTAAGTTTTAGGCACAAAGTCCTTGTTCTGATATGGATGTGAAAATCTCTGGTTCATCAATATGGCATGAATTCCTATTACTGGATGAAATGAACATTATTTGTCGTCATTCAGAATGCCACTGAATATCAGAAATATAGTCTCTCAGGCATTTGAATAAAGTTGAAATAATAAATAATAAAGCTCCAATGAAAAAATGGACATTTTCTCTCAGTTTTCTAGCTTATTCCTGAAATACCAGTGAACTAAGTTCTGAATCTCACCATCCCACTGATAGCAAAAATCTCAGTAAATTCAGTAAGAAATTGGACTTGATATGTTTTTGTCTCTATTATGCTGAAATGTCTTAAGTGTTGTGTACTCTCACAGGTGGATTGTGGACTTGATATTTCACATCTTTCTATAGCCATCTGCAAAATAAAATGGGCACCACAACCAATTCATGGGTTTATCAATCATTCAGAAGGGTTATTTATTTTTATTATTTTGTGCACCAGATGCATCAACTTCCCTGGTAGTAAAGCACACAGGGGATGAAACCGATTCTAAAGAAATCAGCCTCCCCTTTCTTTTCTCTGTGACAGACATGAACCTGGAAGGCTGCCACATGAGAATAAGGGTCCTAGACAACAACCACGAAGTCCAGAGGTGAGGTCCAAGTTCCATTTCCCTCTCCTTTCATCTTTGGTTGTTTGCCAAAACCAGTACATGAGGTAACAGGCCTTTGAGTCCAGCCCCATTCCTAACTGCCAGTTCTGCCATAATTCAAGAGCTGCTATAAATAAAGAACCTCTGCCTCTGTACCAGAATGCATGTATCTTGGGTGCAAGTCATTGTGAGGAAATAGTTGTTCAGCACTGTTCCACAGATGGTATTTTCAGTTTCAGCTTTATCAATTCCAGAATTGCTGGTTTTGGAACATTATGCAAAAACTTCTATGTAGGAATAGGGTATAGCTTCCTTGTCTAGCTTTTTCTCTAAATTAGAGGGATATGGATTTGATGGATGGACTGTTCAGTGGATGAAGAGTTGGTTGGATGGATAGTGGCCACCCAGAGGGTAGTGGTTAATGGCTCAATGTCCAGATTGAGATCAGTGATGACTGGCATCCCTCAGGGGCCCATATGAGGACCAGTTCTGTTTAATATTTTCATCAATGATCATAGACAGTGGGATCAAGTGCACCCTCAGCAAGTTTCAAGACAACACCAAGCTGAGTGCTGTGGTTGACACCCCTGAGAAACAGCATGCCATTCAAGTCCAAGCTTGAGAAATAGGCCCATGTGAACCCTCAGGAGGTTCAACAAGGCCAAGTGCGAAGTCCTGCATCTGGGTCAAGGCAACCCCCAGTACAGGCTGAGGGAAGAATGGATTGAGAGCAGCCCTGTCAAGAAGGACTTGGGGGTACCAGTGGATAGAAAACTGGACATGACCACATCCTGGGCTGCATCAAAAGAAGCGTGACCAGCAGGTGGAGGGAGGTGATTCTTCCCCTCTACTCTGCTCTCTTGAGACCCTACCTGGGTATTTCATCCAGCCCTAGAGGCCTCAACATAAGAAGGACATGGACCTGTTGGAGCAAGTCCAGAGGAGGGCCACAAAGATGATCAGATGGAGCACCTCTTCTGTGAGAACAGTCTGAGAGGGTTGGCTTTATTCAGCCTAGAGAAGGCTTCAGGGACACCTTATAGCAGCCTTTCAGTACTTAAAGTGGGCTTATAAGAAAGATGGAGACAACATTCTAGTAGGGCCTGTTGCAATAGGACAAGAGATAATGGTTTTCAACTAAAAGAGGGTAGATATAGACTAGATATAAAGAAGAAATTTTTTACAATGAGGGTGGTGAAACACAGAAACAGGTTGCCCAGAGAGGTGGAAGATGCCCTGTTCCTGGAAACATACCATGTCATGTTGGATGGGGCTCTGAGCAACTTGAATTAGTTGAAGATGTCCCTGCTCATAGCAGGGGGGTTGGACTAGGTGACCTTTAAAGGTTTGTTCCACCAAAAACTATTAAATGATTCTACGATTCTTGTAGCTGCAGATATCAATTTAAGACCTTGAAGATTTCATGGACCTTCTGCTGCATGTGAGTCTCTACTGAAAGAGGATTGACTTACCAGGTGGCATTGTCAGAGTCAGCTCTTGCCTGTAATATCTTTTTGAAGAACTCTATTTTTGGCTAGCGCCTGTAAAAACTTATGCCTGCACTTGACCTTGTTGGATGGGTGACCATAAGGGATCTTCTGGAACTGAGATTCTGTAAGTGCTTTTGTTGAGTTTTCTATGATGTGAGTTCTGAGGAGCTCTGATTATTTTGAAGGGTCCCTTCCAACCTTAATGATTTGGTGATTCTGTGAAGTATTTTTTTTGCAAGTTGCAGCTACAGTCAGAGCAGTCATTGCCCTTTATCTTCTTAGTTTCCACAGCTCTTGTGGACAGCCCTATCTGTTAACTTATGTAAGGTTCTTTCAATATGGGAACAAATAGGCTCCCTAGAGTTTTGATTAAAGGAGTCACTGAATACAGTATCCTGTAGAGAAGGGCAAGAGTTTTAGGAACTAGGTCTGCCCAATTTCTAGTCTCAGAACTGATGAAAAAGCTCATGACAAGGGTAGAATCATCAATTCCCTTTTCCACAATGACCTGCCTCAGAGAGTTTGGGAAAAGAAGAGGAGGGGCATTCTCTGTAAAAGCGAAATAAATTCATAAGGAAGCCTTCCCTTTAGAGCATTCCCATTTGTGCAATCTTTGGGCAGTTCTTTAAGGCAACTGGCTGGCAGCTGCACTTTATTTTGCTTGTTTGTTTTCTCCTCAGTTAAAAGAAATTACCATTTGATGTTACATGTGCTCCTAAAGTCTCCATCTCCAGGGTCACTGTAGTAATAATATTGGCTTTAGAAAAGGAGGAAATTTACTTCTGCCTTTAACTTGTTATCAGGGACGTGTACAGAAAGAAATCTGTGGAGAAGGCATGGGGAGATATGGTGATTTCAGTGTTTTGGATTTGGGACAAACATAGACGTGTGATGACAGGTGTATCAGTCAGAGAACAAGTTCTGTCAGCTGTAAAGACCCATTTCATAGGATTATTACCTGGAAATGAAAACTGTGCAGTAGGAAACTAATGGTGTAAGAGTAAATCCTTAATTTTCTTGGGGGACCTCTTGGGAGTTCTGGTCTCTTATACATCCATGTTCAAGTGACCAGTTCAGTGAACAGGTTCTTGCAAAGTCTGATGATATAGTTCCTACTTGATTTCCACCCTTGCTGTTTCTCCCACAATGACAAAGAAGGATTGAGTTACTAGCACGAATAGCTTTTATATCTGACTAATTAACTTAGTGCTGGAATCTTTTATTTTATTTCTCAAGGGGGAGTGCAAACTTTTGAAAAACTCAGCTGAGGAATTTGCTTATGACTTTGCTCTTCAGTGAGCCTACTCCTTCCCTGAACTGTAATGAAAATGCCACTTGGGCTGATAGGGATCTAATATGCAGTTTGCTTAAAATGTCTTTTGGCATTTTTCGACATATTCTCTGCTATTAGAAAGCTGGGGATAATATAGATAGAGCTACATTGTATCTCCAAGACACATATAATCTTGCTGAAGGCTCTGAACACTGTTCTTCTGAATGAAGTTACCTTATTGACAGAGCATAACTTCCATTTCTATCAAGAGTGTGGTTGCCACAGTGATAGGATAACCCAGTTTTGTCTAAACGTGTAAGTATCAAAATAATCCTAACACATCCACTCTTATTTTGGCCTTCTGACTTTCATGGGATTAGTGGATTAGTGTGCTCAGTCTGGGTACCAGTGCTGAGCCTGGTGAAGCATCATACATCTTGCAGAAGGAAAATTGTTCAAAATATATTTTCAGCCTCAAGTCTCCAGAATAGCCTGGATGAGCTCCAACCACACATCTGAACATGCTGTACAATCAATACTGCCTTCCTCACTTATCCTGTGGTTGGGAAACAGCAGTGATGCCTCACAATCCCCTTATGCTTTTGCTGTTTCCTGGGTGTTTTATTGTGCAATGTAGGTGTAATCCAGACCTTAGCTAAATACACATGTAAACATACAAGAATTTGGGGTATTAAAAAACTCCTGTCAAACAAAACAAAGTGCTTCTTGGTTCACTGAAAAATAATCATGGTGCTTGATTTACATATACTTTGGAACACCCTCAAAATAACTGTTCCAAATCTATAATTTCAGCTACTGCATCTGGCACAGACAGATTTAATTGGGTTAAAAAAATAATCCAAGAAGTATAAATTCAAAATCTTTGCACATTTTCGGGATTCCAAAAACATGCATAATTTTATAACATTTTTTGCAAGATCAGGCCCTGAGTGCCTTCCTTGCCCACTGACTTGAAAAGAGCTGAATGCTGTTACTATGTTAGCAGAATAGAGAGAACTGAAGGAATTCAAGGCAATCCTGGAGAACCATTACAAATTAATTCATTCATTTGCTCCACCTCTGGAAATACTACTAATAATTTTTTTAAATTAGACTCTTTCCTCCTATAGCCACCATTTCAAAACCACAGCATTACAAGGCATAGTCACCTCTTAGTTCTGTTGTGTTTAAGTCTATATAGGAGTATGCATTTAGTACCTTTCTAAAACAGATATTTTAGTGTAAAACCATTATGTAAGTTACCCTTGGACTGTCTGTAGATTGAAACAGGAAGCTTAAAGGGTTGATTGTGCCTTACAAAGCCCCATGACCACTGTATTTCCCAGTGTCTGTTCAGGTTTTCCAGCTTTCAAGATATCCAACACTAACGTGGCTAGGGAGGAGAGGCTGAAGGATGTGTGAAGGTTCAAGATTTCAGTTGAATATCAGGACAGACAGTCTTGTTGCATTTTAAAATTCTTCCTCTAAGTTAAAGTTTAAACATTCTGCATGTACTTGTTTATTTATAGACCATTTATTAATGGTATATATATGAGTGAATTGGAAAGTCGATAAAATGTGGCAAGGAGAACTGGAGTCACAGCCTCTGAAGTACTGGCACACTACTGACACTGGCGAACAAACACTGATACTAGCAACTGAAGCAGTTTCACTGGAAATAGGGTGTTCAAACACTGGAACAAGCTTCCTAGAGGTGTTGGACGCCCCAAGCCTGTGAGTGTTTCAGAGGCGTTTGGACAACACCCTCAACAACATGCTTTAATTTTTTTGGTCTGCCCTGAAGTGGTCAGGCAGTTGGATGGTCATTGTAGGTCTCTTCCAACTGAAACATTCTATTCCTAGTTTTTTGCAACAACTTTCAAGTTGATGTAGAAATATACCTTTTGCATACATCTTCCACACTTCTGTCTGACCCTTTCTATTTACCTGCCTATAAGACTTTTTGTAATTATCTTTGTTCCTGCTATCCTGAAATTGTTGCCAGACTCTGTGACTTCTGCTATCTGCAATGTCATTGATGGTATCACCTTTGTGTAGATCATTTCCCACAAAAGTTTGTAAAGCTGCTTCTAGTTCAAATCTTACCTGAAGTGACATCATCAGACACTAAAGAAATTAAACACTCTGAAAGTAACAGAGCAGAAACTTACATAGAATAAACGAACTGCTTTCTCTCTCATATGAAAAATCACTTCTCTTATTTTGATGTGGCACCTGACAGCATTGTGACACTTCTTGAAAAATCATTATCGTAATAATGATTAATCACAAGAAGGTTAGCATGGAAAGAACTCAGCTCACTATTACATCTTTAATAGTCCAAGGGAAGTGATCTACCCTGTTACCACTGTAAGAAACTGAAAACTTCTAATTAAAGGTGAATGAGATAAATGACTTTCTTTTCGTTGGTTCTTTCTTACACAATAAGAACTTCTTATACAGTAAGAACTGGAACAGCAGAACTTCTTGCTTAACTCAGTAAGGTTTAGCATATTTGTTTAAAGAAATTTAGATGCAGACGATTTTAAGGTAATTTAAACTGATAAGTATTAGAAGAAGTGCCAGAATTGAGAGTTAAATCAGAAAATTACTTAAATCTTAGTATTTTGAAAGGAAAAAGAAACACTTCCCTAAATATTGATGTCTGCCTATGACAATGCCCCAGCCCCTGCCACTAGGTCTTCATCTTTCATCTTCTAGGCCTTTTCAGTTCTTTGTTTCTCAGCTAAGGCTCCTGTTTGTCAGTTACTGTCAGTCCTGAAGGTGGCTGAATTGCATCCTTAGAACATCTCAAGAGACCTAGCTTTTCACTAGCTCTAAAGACAAAAAAATGAGGTTTTGTAAACGAATTCAGTATTTTGTATGAAAATGTAGGCACTTTCTCTATTTTAACCACAATATAAATCAGCACAGAAAACAATGTAGGTTTTGGCATCTGTGTCATGTTAGTTTTGAATGATGAATACATACCAGGTTTGGGAATTACAAAAGCTGCTTGTGTGGTATGTTACAGTTTTTCCAGTGTATCTACAAGAACTGGAGCTTTCCATGTCCTAAATCTTCTGTTGTGCTTCTTGGCATAGCCCACTGGGATTTCCCACTAAGCACAAGGAATCTTCTCTTGGGATTCATCTGCCCAGGAGCGTAACACAAAATGATAAAAATGGAGGGTAATAGGGAACATTGAGACATCATCTTATCTTAAGGGGGGCAGACTTAGATTAGATGTCAGGAAGATTTTTTACTGTGATGGTGGTGAGGCACTGGAAGAGGTTGCTCAGAGAAGCTGTGGATGCCCCATCCCTGGAGGTGTTCAAGGCCAGGCTGGATGAGGCTTTGAGCAACCTGGTCTAGTGGAGGGTGTCCACTAGACACCCATGGCAGGGGGGTTGGAACTTGGTGATCTTTAAGGTCCCTTCCAACCCCAACCATTCTATGATTCTGTGACTATTTTTAAAAATGCTTGTTTTTACGTATTTCTTGCTTTCCACAGCTCTAAATGACTTGCCTTTTGATTTTGTCAGATGTCCCCTGGACCCTGTATTATTGGAGGGAGTAAACAAACAAACACAAAAATTGGCCTTCCCTGAACTGTTCAAATGTGTTCCTCTTCGCACAAAAATCATGTTCAGTCATGATTATAGAATCATAGACTGATCTGTTACCATTACCTCCTCATCCTTTCTATTTCTGCTATTTCTGGTTTCATTTGGAGGTATATCAAGTTACTTGGGAGTAACTTGATGTCAGTAATGTAATGGGCATTGTACAGTGTTTTTGCAGTACACAGTGTGAAGTGAGGGGCAGAATATCCTCCTAGTCCAGACTAATGGGAAACGTTGATACTCACAGCTACTTAAAGTATTTGTGAGCATATTTGTGATGAATTCTCAATCTAAAGAGAAAAACAGAAACGTCTCATAAGCCTTAGTAGTACAGCTCACAATTGTTGCAACATTCCACAACTTCTATTGAAACCTAACCCAAACAATCATTTATTAGGGTTGTTACAGTCTGAATATACTGATTCAAATTTTTTACATTTAGAGCAGTTGTTTTGCTCCTACTTTTCTTGTCTGCACCCTGTGATATTGCCTCTCTCCTTTACAGGATATAAAGCTAAAACCCAGATGTCCAAAGATATCAAAAAGTTGGTTTGGCTTAGGTAGTGGTGACCACATAAAAGCTTTAAATTTTCCCTTGTTTCATGTGGCTTTTTAGTGGGTTGGACAACAAAAGTAGTAGTATGAGGCTAAGTAGTGCATCCAAACTTACTGTAGCTCATTAAAAAAAAAAAAAAGGAATGGATAATAATGAGAAAAAGACTGAGCATAAATAAATGTTGAGCATAGATTATGATCTTCTAAGCATAAATAAGGGTATGCAGAGCCTCAGAAGATTATGTATGGTCAATGAAAGTAACAAATTACTGTTGCCAGTTTTATGGATATAGTTTCAGGAAGAGCTTCAGCCTAAATAATTACCAGAGATTAAACTTTATTGGTAGCTAATGTTAATTGGCAAGTATTTTAATTTTAGTTTACCTGACTTTTCTTCAAATGTGATAATTCCTAGTCAGTAAATCTGTGAATCAAGAACTGGTAATGGGACTAGCAGACGCATGTGAATCTGTGATTTGAACAGGCATACTCCCTCAGACCAATGTTATCTAACTCTTTTACTCTCACTCCAGCAGTGGCCAAAAGAACATGTCTAGGGCTAGGTACACGAATGCAGCAAAGTGTCATGAGAGTCGTCTCCTAGCCTGTCACAACGTGTGATTCTGTGGCTTCTTGATGATGTGTGGTATACATGTATTTCTCTGCCTTGAACTTTTTTAGTCTCCCATTGGACCCATATGTAAAGTTTTTGCATCCACAATGTGCTGGGGTAGAAATTCTTTAATCTGCCATGTTCTACTTCATTTTGGCTGGTCTATTTGCAGTTCGTCTCTTTAATAATTTCTAACAGTATGTTGCTTTCTGTTGTAAATGTAGAGGGTACAGTTCTTCACCTCATTCAGAGGCTTTTTAAAGTTACTTCTGAGACATTTTCTGACGTTTCAAGATCTACATAATGAACAATGTAAAATATGGTAAAGTGTTTCTATGTATCTCAACTAACTTTAGACAGAGTTAGGTTTGTGGTCTAAACCAGCTGCCCAAGCTTCCTCTACTATCAGTGGAGAACAACAGAAGCTTCTGGGTGGTGATTCATCCCATTTCTTTTAGGCATCCATTTTTGGATGGAATGAGTTGCCTTTTGGAGGACCTTGTCTGTCCCTGAAGGAGGAGTCTGGATGGCCAGTTTAGACAAGCTGCTCCACTAAAAAGAGGTGCCATTAATCCCAGTCTAAGAGCTCATAAACAGTATTTACTTTGAACTCTCCAAATTTGGATAGACATTCTAATCTGAAAACAAAGGAGGAACAACCTAATGAAGTAACAATTCACAAGCGTATTAACGCACTCTTCCTAAGGGCTTCTAAGGGCTGACGAGTAAGACAGCCTGGCAGCAGAAGCATAGACCTAAAATACAGAAAAAGTCTTGCTGGGTTCTGGATTCAGGTCAGGCTCAAGTAGTCCTCCAGAATGTCATTCGGGTCAGATATTCTGCTAAGAGAGGAGAAACATCAAAATAGCCACAAAACTGGGCAGGTGAAACATAAATCTTTGTGTTCTGACCATGCATCCTGTGTTTGTTATGGATAACATGGAGGTCTGAAAAGCATTGTTTGCCAAAGCTTTCACTGAGGAGGCTGCATGACTTGGGCAAATTCTAAATGTTCACTTACTTCAATGACTTCTACTGATACAGAGTTAGGCAAGATGCTCTGAACTTTTTGCAATGCAGACCTGTTTTGTTCTAGTCCCATATAAATCATTCCTTTGCTATGGAATAAGCTACATTTTCATTTTGATGCACTTAATTATGTTGTATTGACCCAAAAACTGTAGCATGAGTTCACCAGAGGGACTAACAGGGATTTAACTCTCCCATTAGCTGTGACCCACATGTGCCCACTTTTCACACATGACACTATTGTGCAGTTGCATTGCTCCAGCTTCCCTGTTTGGACTGGTCTGTTTCCATCCACAAATTGCATATGTTTTTTAGATATATTCTCAAAGGTTCTCATGCTGTGGTCCACTTGCTTGTGGTCTATGTAGAACAACTTTGGCTCTCCTTGTTTCCAGCTGCTAATACACGTATTTGATGGCTTACTGAAAAAGCCTGGGGGCCTGTAAAAGCAGCTGGAAACAAGGGAGCACAGACAATTCAGCCTCTTCATCCAGGAACTGCTGCTTCACTGGAGCCAAGGTTCACTAAAAGCAGCTGCTAGGCAGTTGATGGCACGTCATGACAAACTCTTGACAATCATATAAGTATGCAGTCCCTCTTGCTTACCAGGCACCTAAACTTCTTCAGGTGAATGTTTTTCTGTCGTGTTTTTAGCCTACATATCAAAAATGAGTTAGATCTGTTTTCTGTTTGTCACTAACTTTTATAATATCTTGTCATATCTTTTCCCAGTTGATGTTTCAATCTGAATTGAGCTGATACATAATCTCCTAGCAATGAACAAAAGCTAGGTCAAGAGTATGTTGCTTCATTTTCACCACTTGAGATGAGCTTGGTTGAGTGAAGTGTTGGTCGAATATTTTTTTAGCACTGTGTAGAAAGAAATGTATCCATGAGTATGTGGGCAGAGAACACCCAGTTTGAAATTTTCAGGCAAAACTCTTTTTCTTTTTAAACACCATGCTTTTCAACAGTCCAGACATGATAGATGTTTCAAGGTGATGAATCATAGTGCAAAATGTGAGCCATATAAGAACTTATTTCCAAAAGAACAGTGAAAAACCAATCAGAAAAAATAAAATTTTAAAATTGGTATTTTCAAAGAACTGCTAGTGTATGCACCTCAAGATTATAGCATAAATGTTGTGACAGGTTTTGCTGTGTGTGTGCACACATATGTTTTATCTTCATCCAACAAGTGTTTTGATGCTATTAGGAATGAAGAGAAATAACACTGTTTAGTCACTAAACCACATGTCCTCTCTACAAAAACAAGAAGTCTTATGAGTCAAAGTTTGAAAATTTACCTAGCCATGTTAATATCTAAATCACTGTTGGCCCTCTCTTCCTTTTCCTAACCAGCTCTCTCTCAAACCCACAGAAAGTTTCCTATTCACTTAGGTGGGCATTGAATCAGGCCATTTGGTGATTCCTGTTGTATGATAGTACTGCCGGTGAGGGCTGAGCACTGTTGATATTGGGTCTGAGTGAATTTCCTAATTTCTAGTGTTTTACAAACTGGTGGTAAAATTTTATATGGCAGGAATGTGACCCTGAAGTTAGAAACTTAGGATGAGTTTTTAGAAACCTTTATTACAGGGACAACTCTTTAAAATGTTTCTCTTGACCCTCCAAATCTCTTTCTTCTCTATTATACTAAGGCAGGATGCAGAAACGGGGTTTACAGAGGGTCACCGATAGCTGAGTTTATGTGGGACAGATGTATTTCTAGTGGCAATAGATATGGGGATCAAACAAAGGTGTCATGAGTGTCCCATGCATATAAATACAACCATAAATTTGTTTTGTATGCCAGCAAGTCTCACTTCTAGACAACAATATAATTGAGCTGATGACGCATGTATTTCCAAATTCCACTCTTTGGCTTTTACCTCTTTCTTAAAAATAATGGCAAGACAGACATTCTGAATAGAGCAGAAATCTTCAAAACAGAACTCAGAAAAACTAGGCGTTATTTCAAAGTTAATATCCTGGCGAGACTTAAGGGAAGGCTTGACAGGGTTTGTGCATCCAGCTCAGCCAATTTATGCTTCCAGATGGAAATTCTGTGGGCCGGTTTTTGGTTTTGTTTGATGACCTCGCATAGTTCAGAAATAGATCGTTTATCCATGTTTCCCACTGTGTTCTGGTTTCATTCAAGCAAGAGGCTGTCAAAGGCAATAGAGCTACGTAAAAAGAAAACAGGAGTGCAGATAACTACAAACTGGAACCAGGAATTCACCCACCTTTATTGGCAAAGTTCACATATAGAGCTTGAAAAATTGTACCAAAATTTTAGTGAAGATTGAACAGCCACAGCTGCATGTATTGCACACCTCTCTACTGCACTCATGACTACTGCAGCTGGGTGTTATTAAGTACAAACCGGTTGAACACATCTGTGACAGCACAATACTGGGAATGTAGTTGCTTTCTCTGAGATATTTGTGACCTTGTGGATACCATTTGCCCAAGAAGGTCACAAAATTTTCAAGACAGACCTCAACATATAATCCATGTACTAGAGTGGATCATCCAGCTGTCGTGTGTTTTGAACTGGGGGAACTGGGCCTTGGCAAAAATGCAGCTTCCAGCTATCATCATTCATACTCTTTTCCTTCAGCCTCTGTCTTCTGCTCTCAGTTCCTCCTATATAACAATGCTTTCTCAGTGATAACTTGATTGTGCCTTCTGTTTAGCTAATAAGCAGTATCTCGCTCTTCATCTGGCACTTCAGGAGGAGCATGGTGTTTGACAAATGCTGAAATCAATAGCAAATCTGGCTCATGCATACATCTTGTAGAGGACAATGACATTAGCAACAGCTATAGAAAGGGAGAGACTAACTGGGGAAAATCTCTTGGTTTAGCCCAGAGCTTAAGCTGAAGCCCAAAGCTGGGAAATATAATTGTAATATATTTTGCTATTCTTAGTTTTGCTGGCAAAATTATGCCAATTCTCCTCGGAAAGAGCATGTGAATGACTAGTGGACCCTGGATTCTTTGACCACAAAAGGAGTCCAGCACATAAAAGGTTTAAGTGAAGTAACAAACTCCTATAAGTGCACATTAAAGAGAAATGACGGCATATCTGGATCCAGTATAGAAAAACTAGATCATATGTAAAGTATTTCTCACTGCTGCTCAAAATGAGAGGTAGCAGCTAAGATATGAGGGTGTTTAAGGTTTCCTAAGGCTTGTTGCACTGACAATTCTCCTACTGCTTCAAGGGGCTCCTTCTTTTTCACAAAGTGTCTTCTTTTATAGATTCCCAAATTATGCCCTTTTTTTTTGTCTTTTTTTTTTCTTCTTTTTTTTTTTTTTTTTTTT
>WKFP01015302.1:2134746-2146007 GCA_011057875.1 Pterocles orientalis | reverse complement strand
TTTTTTTTTTTTTTTTTTTTTTTTTTTTTTTTTTTTTTTTTTTTCTCCACAGCAGTAAACTTCAGGGCTAATAGTTTTTCATGCTGTCTCTCGGTATAAACAGCTAGCCCTGTCTGGTACTGTTGCACCTTTCCTCTCCTCCTCAAAAAGAATCTCCCTTAGTTTTTGCCCTTCACTTCTCCTTTCACGTAAACCCACGATTAGCTTTGTACTGCCTTAGTCAGTCCAGGCACTGGGACTACAAGCTGTGGGAAATCCTGTATTTCCTCCTGAATGTATGATTACGGGAATGGCCGGATGGCCTCTGTTTACTGGCTATATGATTTCCAGTGTCTGAGGGCAAGAGACACTGAATACACAAATGCATGGCATTGAAGAATAATGGAAAAGAAACTGTGTGAAGAGCTTCTTCCCTTCAGCAAAGGGGTGGTCTCTAGAAAACACCTTTTACAATGTGTCTTCGAAAAGAGCCAATTCAGTTGTTTTTCAACCAACTGAACCAGAGAGTAAAGGATTTTACAGTGAGAGAGGAAAGAATATACGGACTTAGAGCAACTGGTTTACCTCTGATGCATGCATCAGACTATTATCATATATCATATGATAATGTATGACATCATATCATATCATGTCAGATCATTCATATTATCTTCAGACACAGAGAGAGAATTATGGATTTCTTGATTTCTTGGTTTTTAATCCTTCCTCAATAGTAACTTAATTGAAGATGGTGACACATTCCTTGAATGACTAAGAGGAACAACTCAGATAGGTCACATACTTACAATGATGTTTAAGCTAAATCCCCATTTATTTCTGTACCAGGGGAATAATCACTGTATAGCCTCACAGCAACTGTAACTGAAACTGAAGCAGAATTGCCAGCAAAGTAAAGCAACTCTTCAGGTACCTCTCGTTCTATGCACTCGTCTGTTGTTTGCTCATCTAGCAGGAAAACATCAGTTTGATTTTGCTTCAGTACTAATTAGTAGGACTGAGGGTGAAAAGAAGAATATTACATATCTTTGCATTTTCAGTTGGAGAGAAAAAAGATAAGAGAATCATGCCAGGTCCTCAAAATTTTGGTTAAGTTATGGCTGGTTTCTCTCCTTAAATTGTGCGCATCTGTCTGACCTCAGCAAGTGGTGTGATGTGCTTTCACCATACTACTGCTTAAACTAACAGTTATTGTTGGCAGGTAGCAGAACAGCTCGGGCTCTTTTATATGTCTGGGGTTCTCACTGTGGTCAGCACTTCAAGTATAGCCCAACCTAAATGATCTGAGCAGAAAACTTGGAAATGAAATATTTTTTTCCAGTATTAAACAAATGGGCTTAGTAATTATTACTGTTTTACAAGCGTTTGAGGCTTTCATTAGAACTTTGAAGCAGAGCTGTCATTGTTAATGTTGTTGATGTCTCCATTGTAAAAAAATAGCCTTTACTATTTGGGTCCTTGCGACACTATTCAAATACAAACTCATTTCACTTTTCATGTCTCTATAAAATTGTTCTATGTGTATTTTTACAGTGGTATTTGAGATTGATCTCAGAGTCTTTTGTTGCTGTTTCTGCTAGTCTCTGTAATATCCATTTTAATTTTAAAAAAGTAATATTTAAGGGGTTGGTATTTTAAAAATAAAACTAACCTTTTTCTTTTGCAAACCATTACTCTTTTTACAACCAAAACACAGTAACCATTTTCATACTGGCATTTTGGACAGTGTCATATTAATATTAACTCTTTTTGGACTTCCTGTCCTCATAAGCCTGAAAGACAACCTCAGCAGAAATGTGTGAGCTGGATTTGTGAGTGGTGATCGTATCATCGTTAGGTGTCAGTGGGAATACTGCTCCCACTAAAGCCAACAGGAGCTTCATATGCAACCTCCAGCAAACAGTTTAGTTCAGTGTAACAGGTTTTTCATAGAGGGAACTAGTATATGAAGCCTTTGGCACTTCTTCCTCTGTGCCAAGCTCCAGCTCCGCAAAATAGTAAGTGTCTGTGTACAAGCAGTTGTTCCATTGCACGCACTTGTTTCATTGCACAAATAACCCTAGTAAACAGTACAGTTTCATTTAGACACATTTTGTGCAACATTCAGGAAAATAAATAAATCATCAGAGTAACAAGAAATGCACCATCATTTTAGAAATCAGCTTGCTGAAAAGCTGATCACTTGATGCTGGTACATCTTTTAAAGAGGAAGACTAGATGATTCAGATCCATAAAATGGTTTTTGTCAGGTATTAATCAGTCTACTTGCAAAGAAGTAAAGCTACAAGTCAGCTAAGGCCCATGTTAGTGTTATGTACTTATGGTTTAAATCAATTAAACAAAAATTTGTCCTGACCCAGTTTGAGAGGAATTGAACAGAACTTAAAAAGAGGAAGAAGCAGATATCCCTTTGCAACTTTCTCAATCCAATAGGATTCCATGAATAAAGCCGGGCTAGGCTGTGTTCTTTTGTACTCAGCCTAGCATCTGTACTGCTGTCCTAAAAATAGGTAGAAGCTAAACACTGGTTTGCTCAAACCACTATGGTGGGGTCATTATGATTAGCCATATTGAAAGGTTTGCAAACCAGCACTTGCAATCACATGTAACTAAGTAATTATTTTAGCTGCAAAAAGGTATAAAAGTAACAAAGATAAAGGACCTAATAACATTTTAAAGTACTTAGCTAGTGTTCTGCTGCATCAGGGTCATGCTTCAGATTTATTTTCTGAGCAGTATTTTCTAAGCAGCATTTAAATGAATGTTTATTCTGAATGTAGATAACATATGGTTGAATTTACCTGCACATTACAAATAAAATGACTCAAATCAGAGCTATATCTAGGGACACTTCATGTATGCACCGAAACAAACAAAAAATACTAATAGTGAAAATTAGCTAAAAGGTTTTATTTTGACTGATACTTTATTTTATCTTGTTGCTGGTGGACTTTTTATGTGGCTTGTTAAAATGCTCTGCAGAAATTACTGGATTTCTTAAGAATACAATGAAATAAATATATATGGTTTTAAAAGTTT
Source organism: Pterocles orientalis (assembly GCA_011057875.1). Taxonomy (NCBI): domain Eukaryota; kingdom Metazoa; phylum Chordata; class Aves; order Pterocliformes; family Pteroclidae; genus Pterocles; species Pterocles orientalis. Next base: position 2,142,971 of record WKFP01015302.1, on the reverse strand, counting down.
TAATAGTATTACTTCTATAGTGACTCTAATACAGGAAGCTAGACTACAGAAGTTAATGAGGGAACTAACCAAGAAAGTGATATATTTGAAGATATCTTACTGAATGGAGTTTTTATTCTGTACACAATTACTGAAAAAAAATTTGCCTGAATTGTTTAATACCATGCTTGATAGGTGTGCTGGTTTTGGCTGGGATCAAGTTAATTTTCTTCACAGTAGCTAGTATGAGGCTCTGTTTTTGATTTGTGCTGAAAACACTGTTGATAATGCAGAGATATTTTCCTTACTGCTGAGCAGTGCTTACACAGAGTCAGGGCCTGTTCTGCTTCTCACCCCACCCCACCAGCCAGTAGGCTGGGGGTGCTCAAGAACTTGGGAGGTGACACAGCTGGGACAGCTGACCCCAGCTGACCAAATGGGTGTTCCACGCCTTATAATGTCATGCTCAGGAGACAAAGCTGGGGAAAGAAGAAGGAAGAAGGGCACTTTCAGACTGATGGTGTTTGTCTTCCCAGGTCACCGCTAAGCATGATGGAGCCCAGGTTTCCTGGAGACAGCTGAACACCTGCCTGTTGATGGGAAGTAGTGAATGAATTCCTTGTTTTGCTTTGCTTGTGTGCACGGCTTTTGCTTTACCTATTAAACTGCCTTTCCCTGCAAGTTTTTCTCACTTTTACCCTTCTGATTATCTCCCCCATCCCATCGGAGGGGAGCGAGTGAGCATCTGTATGGTGCTTACTGCTGACTACAATCAAACCCCAACAATAGCCTATAGGGAGCACGACTCTTTTCTTGTTGAATGAGTTTAGCTATATTTCACTTTCTTCTCATACCTTACGGGTAGTGATCATTAAGAATGGATGTTTGGGAAACAAAAGTGGAAGGATGCTTTTTGAGAAGTCGAGTTTCAGGCCAAGAGTTTATAAAACTGGATTAAATGCCAAATCCTGGAGATTAGTTTGTGCCACAGAAGTTTGTAATAGTTAATTCTACTTTTTTTTCCTGCCCCTTCTTCTTCTTTTCTATAAGGATTTCAAAGTTCATAAAGAAGAAAAAAAAGTTCTGCCAATAGAAAACTTTTCTACTGAATAATTGACTTTCTTTGTTAAGTAATGAAAAAGAAGTCTGAAATCTGGTGGGTGAGATTCTCCCCAAGCTAAGCAAAAGGGATTGAAATGGTGCGTAGAATCTGTGTGGGTTTTTTGTAGAGAAGTGAAACTCATCTGAAGAGAGGAAAACTGTTGATGGTCCATTTTGTTAATTCTGATTTTGTGAAAAAAGTAATTCAGCTGACTTATGGATGTAAATCAGGTAATTATCCTTGGCAATTCTGGGATATAAATCTGGTAATTATTTTCCTTCTAAATACAGAATGTCCGAAAACTCCCACAGAAACCTTTCCATTCTGCTTCTGGAAAGAAACCTGTAATTAGACAATGCTTACTTGTTTCACAGATTATGTAATGTACGTCATGTAATGCCCGTGCAGATTAATTTCAGTGGGAGTAACAGGCATGCAATTGAAAGTTAAGATTTCTAAGCAAAGAAGACATGAACTTTCCTTCTCAGTTGTAAAAATGTTTGGATAAGGAAACACGTTCCTCTTCATTCCCACCATGTAGCACAGAATCCTGGTTTATTCTTCTGTATGGATAAAAGTTCCGTAAGGAATCCCAAAGTGCCGTAGCAAGGAGTCTGATGCTTGGAGAGAAGGGACCATTGCATACGCAAACTAGAAACCCAGATATTTTTTCCTTTAATTTTTTTTGTTTGTTTGTTTTACACAAATGAGGCCTAAAAGTTGAAGGTGAGGTACCAGGAAACAAAAATTAAGCTAGTGCCCTTCAGAACTGCAAATCTCAACTCTTGTTTTGTTTTGCACTGGTGGCAGTCAGCTTAAGAGATCAGAGAAATTGAATGGGACCCTTCATGGCTTCCCTTGTAGGAGAAAAGCTCAGAGTCTTTGTTTTCTAAATGTTACTAAACATTTATTTTTGAATTGTTGTTTAACAATAAACAAACAAATAGATTTCAAAACATGAAGGATCAGGCTTTCTGCCAGCTTCTTGTGAATTCTCTTGCTCACTACAACCCATCTCTTTCTTTCAAAAAAAACCCCAAAACACTGGGAGGTGTAAAGAGAAACATGTTAACATCTAACATTTTCTCATAGACCAAACAGAAAGGTCACAGCCTAACTCTTTCATTTACAGGTAAACCTTAAAATGTAGGACAGAACAAAGCTCTTTCTGTTGCAAGGCCATCGAACATCAATGCCACAACTTGACACCGTAGTGTGCACATAAAGGAAAGCATTGCTCAGATAATTCTTTCAGATAATGCTGGATATTGTATTACAGCAAGCAAATAATGCATTTTTCAAACGTAGAATTCATACAGCATCTGAAATGCCAGCATGTTTGAAGGTACTCTGTGACTGTCAGGGTAACTACTTTTCTTAACTGTTCAGACAAGAAAAGAGACAAGTGGCCTAAAATTAGGAAGAGCTCCACAGGATAATTTAATGGATTTTTCTCCTAGGAAGTGGCCTGAGAAAAGCGATTCCCTCCCCCCATGACTGAAAGAATGAATCTTAATTTAACAGACAACTTCCTTGTTTGGTTATTCTTGGAGAGACATACAAGGCAAGCCTGTTGACTAGTAACCGCAAACAGCCAGGGAACAATTTCTTCATCTCGCTTTCACCTGGAAGTGCAGAATTTTTATGTATTTTGCTGAACTTTCAAAAGAAGCAAGACCGTTTTATCTGTCAGATGTGTTGACACTGTTTGTTCTCTCCATGGGGAGGATTTCTAAGTGGGTTTTGCCAAAGATCTCCCTATTGCTCCTTGTGAAGAGTTGGCTTCTCAAAAGGTGGGAAGAGTCAAATGCAGCTCAAGAGAGCCAGGTACAGCTGCTGCTGCCATACTATTACCTAACGAGAGTGATAGGAGCCAGGAAGAGCTGGACATGACTTTGGAGGGGAAATTTTCAACGGTCAGCCCAGAAAGTTCAGTGGCTACATTCATAATAGTAAATCAAATAGAGCCAGGACACGCTCGTTAATTGTACTGGTACACTATTTGGATGCTATCCAGCACAGTTTGGCCCTTATAAGTCTTCTCTCATCATCAGGCTTCTTGCTACTGCACTTTACAGAACTCTTCTTCTTACAGAAGTATAAAACAGGATTCTCTGACACATGGTGGGAATGAAGAGTCTTTGCCCAAACTATTTCTGCTCACAGTCTGGGAGTGACCATTCCCAAATAGGATGTGTGCTGGCAGATACCCCTGTCAGCGTAGGAGACTTTACTGGTGTTGACACAGCGTACTGGGCCAGTTAGATTCAGTGCTGCAAAAGAGTCTGGAGCACATCCAGTACACTAGTATAGGCATAAACATATTTTTCTCCAGTGGCTTGCAGTCTAACACTTACCCTTGAATCTTTTGGAAGGGTGTTTTCTAATTCTGTCCTCAGTGGAAGATATGGGTTTACACCCAAAGAATCGACATACTGCATTCCTCCACCATGGAGAGAGGCGTCAAATACAGCCCAATTTCCAGGTTAGTCAGTGGAAAACACTGTGAGACTGAACAAGATTTTCCTGCAGTCAAATTCCTAGGTTGTAGATGGGCTGAAGAGAGAAAAGAAGGAAAAAATAGTAGACACGTGGTTGTCAAAGAGGACACTGAAAGAGATGCCTCTGACAAAGACTGAAATACAAGCTGCATATGAAAAAAAATGGTGCAGGAACTTTGGACAAAGTTATCTCTATATGGTGTGAGAAGAGAAATTAGTTTAGTTTAAAAAATGAAAATGTAGGAATTTCTGATAGATCAAAGTGGAAACTATGGACAATAGTCTGTGTCCTCTGCATGAATATCCACAACTATAGCAGAAACCTAAACCTGACCCTTGATGGTTTCTCAACAAGCCCATTCATTCGTTCTCTTCTTCCACAAATCAAAATAATGTTATAGTAATTTTTGTCTTGATAGAGTTTAGCATTGTGTTCAACTTCCCCATACTAAATCTAAACTAACTGAATTAGTAGAGTTTTGCTAATGATGATATTTTATACAAATACGACCTAAGGGTTTGTATCATATGAGTGATTAAAAGATACGGGATACAGGAAGTTTATTAAAACAACTTCTAGAATACCTAGTCATGTTGATGAAGACTTGTCCAATGCCAGTCTGAATGAGAAGTTGTTCACCAGCTGTACCATGTTTCGTGGGAGACTTTAAAAAGCCCTTCAACTATTTCTGTCTCTGTAGTATTTTACAAAAAAATATTAAGCAGGGAAATAGTTTTCACCTGACTGTAAGCCTATATGGCCAAAGGACAAAAATTACAAAAGATGGCAGAACAACAGTGACAACTCATTTGTGTGAGCATTTGAAGCTCTTATCATAAGGTGAAAACTAGGTTTCGAGTGCTTTATTCTCAGTGTTTCTTTGACTTTGTAGTTGCTGTTGTTGTCATTATCGTTACTATTAGTCACCAAGGCATATACCATGGCAAAAATTCCCGACAACTAGAATACCCAATATGTTATGTTCACCAAAACTTCCATGATATGGTTTCTCTTCAAAGACAATGTATAAGCTGGAAATCTTTAAAGCTTAGATGTAGAAAAGAAAAAGAAAAAGAAAAAGAAAAGGAGAAAGAAAAAGAAAAAGAAAAAGAAAAAGAAAAAGAAAAAGAAAAAGAAAAAGAAAAAGAAAAAGAAAAAGAAAGAAAAAATATTAAGAAGAAAAGGAAAAGGAAAAGGAAAAGGAGAATAAGAAAAGCTATTTTGCAGACTTGTCTGGTGTGAGCTTGTTTGTGTTTCCAGCCCTATGGGAATTTTACCTCATTCTAGTCTTTAAACATTTATACTGAAAAAAGGTTTAACAAAAAAGAGAGAGGAGATGTAAGAGGAGGAGGAAAAGGATAAGGAGGAGGAGAGGGAGGAGGAGGAGGGGAACCTCTCTCCCTGTAACCATCCCCACAGTCTGCCATTCCTCAACTGGAATGAATGGAATCCCGATAACGCTTGCTCAGAAATGCAGAGATCACCCAGGCTGTGCAGAGACAGCTTTAGCTGAGAGTTGCACGGAGCTTCGGATTACAGGAGAGGGAATAATAAACTAATTAAAAACAGCATAATCCTAGAAAAATGGCATTGGTATGGAAATGACCACATCATTACCAAGGATATCGCCTTGAAAAACATCAGGTTGAAATGAGTTTCTGACAGACCCTTCTTTCTTATGATATCTAGTAACATGCCGTCCTAACATGTCCTATTTTGTGTTTTCCTTAACTTTGCACATTGGAGACCAGAACCGTTTGACTGCCACTCCACAAAACAGTTAGTAGCTTCCCAGTGGACGCTTGGGATCCTTGTTTCTTGTCTTTTCCTCTAAAATCTGTGATTTTGCAATTCAGAAGCTAGCAATTCAGCAGTAGACACCAGAGACAGAATTTTGGGGTATGTGTACATATCTAGGGTATGTATATATACAGAGGTAGTATGAATCTTTATCTGCATGAGATAACACACACTAAATGATGGCCTCGATATGTTATTCCCCCGTTAATTGTCAGTTCACTCTGCCAACAGCCATGTGAATTGTCTTTGAAAGATTTCCTTAGTTAGAAAGACACAGAGATCAGCTAAGGTAATCCAAAGTCTGAATATTTACAGTGAATATTGTTGATCTGGGTTCACAGCCTACAGGAGGATATACTTTAAGAGATGTAGTCACATGGTTATGTTGTCTTGGTGATAAACAGAACAGCTGATGAGTCACTTGCGTGTTAAAAAAGATACAGCTAAAAGGCTGTATCTTTTTTTTGAACATATAGCTTGCAAAGAAGGAGTTGGCCATGATGTACAAGCAAAGCAGAGAAACAGAAAGATCTTCTCTCCCTTGATGGATATTAAAGTAAGTCACTTAAAGTTTTGGAAGCATTTCTGTAAGATTTAGGGTAAAAAAATGACACTGACAACTGAACTTGTGGGTTAATAGGCTAGGGTTTAATCTTCTAGCTTACAGGTAAGCAGAGTATTGTCCAGCTACTGTCTGGATTCAGCCTCTCCTTTTGAGCAAAATAAGCAAGAAAAAAGTAACCATCAAGAACAAACAGCAAGTGACATGAGCTGAGCTCACGGAAGGCTCATGAACAGGGTTCAAACTAGGACAGAATGCTGAGGCTACTTAAAAACTTCCACCAGGAAGCACACATGAAATACTCCTGATCAAGCCACTGGACTTTCCTATAGTCTTGACACAGCAAAGCACCCTATCGCTACCACCAGCATCTTTGTCATGTAGCAGGAATACATAGTCATAGACTACTAGATTTCTTCCTAGTAGTAATGTGCAATTGCTCTTTCTCTCTGAACTTCTTGCAGAGATCAGTGCTAACCTTGGGGGGGGGGGTTTGTTCTTTTTCAAAAGCTACATGAGTCTTCTGGGAGAAGGGGAAAGAGAAACACCATGGTCTTAACTACCAACAACAGAATGATAACACACAACTATCTATCTTGTTCTTTGCCCATGCAGCTGTAATTATGTACCATGCATCATCATAGGTCAGGAAACAACCTTTCAGATGACAATGAACTGACTCAAATTGAAACAAGCAAGATGAAAGTGATGTTCGGAAAGGAAAAAACATCAAAGAATTGTCCATGATGTTGTTGCCACTTGTCCCTGTAGGCATTCAACCCGTAACAGTGCAAAAGCTTTGCAATACTCCTCCTGACAAGTCTGAATGACTGCCTTTCTTTTACTTTTTAACTTGCTAGGAAACTTTGTTCAGAGTGCAGGCCTGGACACAGCAGCCCATGTGTTTGCCACACTCATTCTGGAGGACTGTTTTACTGAATCTAACTGTGATATTGGCTCCCAGGTTAATATATAACACGACTTACGACCTGTGACTTTGGCTGCTATGTGAGTCACTCATCTGTACTCTGCTCAAGCTGACAGCTGATTCCTAGTTCGCTTGTGGTGTCAGTTCAAGCTTTAGGGTCTAGTTTCAGTAACAACTTAATAGATTGAGTCTTAGATCTTGAACTACAGGGTCTCAGCCATTGCAAAACCTGCCTCTTTTAGAGCAGTGCAGACCACAAAATGAGGATGAAGCTTGTGATATTGTGAACAAATCTGTGACACCCTGATTGGAAGAAAGCCCATAAAACATCAGAAAAGTACAGGGTTTGATTGTGTTCACAAAATATCTTAAAATCTTCGTTTGTGTGAAAGTATTTACTACAAATAAAAGTCATTTGGTTTTGTTTCCTTTCAAGAAAAAAAGGAAAGAGTTAAATTGAAACATTAAAAAGTTTTATTAAATCAGTGTTGCAAATAGAGGAGTTAGAAAAGCTTATGGGTGGATCACCTTACCTCCAGGGTTATTGGAGGACTGAATATTTTTTCTGATTTTTCTCTCTGCAATAGTTACTCATCGTGAACTATATTCTCCTCGTTCAACTGTATTTCTAGTTCCAAACAATTTGCTTTATTTTCACACCTGCCAACCTAACCTGCCTCAATTTACTCCACATTCCCAGTAGAATCATTGTTAGCAGTACTCATTTTTTGTGCTGACACTTTTGTGTTGGCACTAAACCAGCTAGTTTAATATTTTTTGCAATTGTTTAGGATGTTCTTCATTTTGTGAGTATTCTTTAGTAGTTATTTTCTCAACAGCACTTACACAAATTGCAAGTTTTCAAACAGTAAAACAAGTAACTCAAACAGTTTAACCCAAATAAGTTGTTACTTTGGACTACTGTGGTTGAGATTTTTCATCTTCCAGAAAATTAGAAATGGATCTGAATTGAAACATCATATTGTCGTGGGTTAAGCAGAGCAGAGTTAATTTTTTTTTCCTTTTCCCTTCTATTCATAAATAGCTAGCGAGAAGCTATGGTTTGGGTTCCTGCTCAGGAGAGAATTGATAAGAGAAGAACGTTTATAGTTATTGCTAGGATGTTGCTATTTGTCCTCAAGGACATACATTCAACCTTTTGGGGGGGAAGAGACAGTCTGGCTTCTAGCCTGGGATTTGCTTTTAGGTAAAGATTGAGAAGCGGCTGGGACGCTTGGGCTGTTATCTCCATTCCGTGAGTGCCTCCGGGAGCGGTGCACCCCCTTTCCCCCCTTCCCCCCCAACCTTTCTGGGGGAATCGTCTGTGCAGTTTCTGGGGATTATTAGCTGGC
>WKFP01015302.1:2102155-2129449 GCA_011057875.1 Pterocles orientalis | reverse complement strand
GATGTGGGGCCCCCAACATAAAAAAGACATGGACCTGTTGGAGAGAGTCCAGAGGAGAGCCACAAAATTAATCAGAGGGCTGGAGCACCTCCCCTATGAGGACAGGCTGAGAGAGTTGGGGTTGTTCAGCCTGGAGAAGAGAAGGCTCCGAGGAGACTTAATAGCAGCCTTCCAGTACCTGAAGGGGACTACAGGAGAGATGGGGAGGCACTCTTTATCAGGGAGTGTAGTGAGAGGACAAGAGGTATAAGCTAAAAGAGGGTAAATTTAGACTAGACATTAGGAAGAAATTTTTCACTATGAGGGTGGTGAGACACTGGAACAGGTTGCCCAGGGAAGTTGTGGATGTCCCATCCCTGGAGGTGTCCAAGGCCAGGCTGGATGAGGCTTTGAGCAACCTGGTCTAGTGGAGGGTGTCCCTGCCCATGGCAGGGGGGTTGGAACTTGATGATCTTTAAGGTCTTTTCCAACCCAAACCATTCTGTGATTCTATGATTCTGTGCTCTGTAGAGCTGTTCAGTGAATGAGCTGTGGAGAAGGTGTTATGATGATACTTCAGAGAGCTCACGCTGTCTCTAAACTTAGTATCTTGAGTCCTGTTTGTCTGCAATATCTTGATAAAGACATCAACTTTAGACATTGTGTAAGCATTTTTCCAAGAAAAAAAATATAATGAAAGAAGAAAAAATTAACAAATTGCTTTAGTGCCTTCCTCAAAACCAATGGAGTGTTTTAACACCAATGGCCAGAGTCACTGTGTGTGCCGCGACTGCTCTGTATAATGCAAAATAACTGTGAACTTGACTAATGAAGACTCACATGTCAAATACGAAATGTGCATTTGATCCACCTATCTGCTTTTCTGCAGATTTCACTCATGTTTATGACTGCGATCTACTAATCAGGTGCATCTGACATGCGAGTCATCAATCAGGAATAAAAATATCCCAAAATGCTGCAGCTGAAAGCATGCCATCCCTGGCATCTGCCCCAGGAGAAGGCATTCAACACTCCCAGAGATGTCTGGCAGATGACAGAATGCTTCTACTTGGAAAGATGTTAGCCCAACAAAGATAGACAGTTTTTCTTAAGTGTTTCAAAAATAAGCCTGTCCTAGGTTAAAGGTACATTATCTGTCTATTTCAGTACCTGGAGCAGGTAGCCCAGGGTTCCCTGCTGAGATCTGCTGATCTCACTGAAAAACAGACTGTTTTCAGCAGAGTTTGAATCAAGCACATTCCCCTACACACGCGTTCTTATAAACCAGGCTGGAGTTTGCTCAAGGGGTTAGTTTTCCAGATATTTCAGACTGGAAGACTGGAAAAGGGCTTAGAAAGGAAAATTTGTCCTCTGGTGAATCAATCCTAAAGCAGTTTTAAATTACACTTCCAAGAGGTTAAAATATTAACCTCTAGTTAACATTTTAAAGAATGAATCAGTAATGCAATCTTGTTGTAAGTGTATTTTTCACTGTTCTTCAAAAACATAAATGTTTCCTTTTATGATAAGTATGTACAGTAAATTATTTCCTTAAAACAAAAATTTTAATTTAGATTCAGAATTGCTCAACTGCATTTCCTGTCAGTGTCATAGTTAAATTCCAGGAAATTGCTAATAAAGGGATCAAACCAACCATACTAAGCCCAAATAACGGGTTTTATTAACCAAAATCATAATACACACACACCCCCACACAAACACTTCAGCCCCACAGCAAATTTAATTTTATGCCAACATACTATCACCTACAATCCACATCTCCACTTATACAAGGGAGAACTCTTACTGTGAAATCCCAGAAGTACCTAGAACCTGAAACACTACTTAAACATGTATCTGTACAGAGAGTGATGTTTGTACTTTTCCTGCTGGATTCAAAGAAAGTTAACGTCTCCAAGGAAATGTTTTGAAAAAGATATGATTATTATCATAGAACCATAGAATGGCCTGGGTTGGAAAGGACCTTAAAGGATCATCTAGTTTCACCCCTCCTGCTGTGGGCAGAGTTGCCAACCACTAGAGCAGGCTGCCCAGGGCCCCATCCAGCCTGGCCTTGAATGCCTCCAGGGATGGGGCATCCACAACTTCTCCAGGCAACCTGTTCCAGTGCCTCACCACCCTCTGAGTGAAAAATTTCCTCCTAATATCTAACCTAAATCTCCCCTCCCCTAGTTTAAAACCATTCCCCCTTGTGCTGTCACTATCAACCCCTGTTTACAGGCTCCCTCCAAATAGTGGAAGGCCACAATGAGGTCTTCCCAGAGCCTTCTCTTCTCCAAGCTAAACAAGCCCATTTCCCTCAATCTTTCTTCATAGGAGAGGTGCTCCAGCCCTCTGATCATCTTTGTGGCCCTCCTCTGGATTCGTTCCAAGAGCTTCACATCTTTCTTGTGCTGGGGGCCCCAGGCCAGGACACAGTACTCCAGATGGGGTCTCACAAGAGCCGAGTGGAGGGGCACGATCACCTCCCTCTCCCTGCTGAACACCCCTTTTTTAATGCAGCCCAGGACATAATTGGTCTTCTGGGCTACAAGCACACACTGCTGGCTCATGTCCAGCTTCTTGTCCACCAGGACTCCCAAGTCCTTCTCTGCAGGGCTGCTCTCAAGGAGTTCTTCTCCCAGTCTATCTGAGTACCTGGGATTGCCCTGGCCCAAGTGCAACACCTTGCACTTGGCCTTGTTGAACCTCATGAGGTTCTCATGGGCCCACTTCTCCAGCCTGTCCAGGTCCCTCTGGATGGCATCCCTTCCCTCTATTGTACCAACTGCACCACTCAGCTTAGTGTCGTCTGCAAACCTGCCGAGGGTGCACACGATTCCCTCATCTATGTCATTGATAAAGATGTTGAAGAGCACTGGTCCCAAGACAGACCCTTGAGGGACACCACTTGTGACCGGCCTCTACCCAGACATAGACCCATTGACTGCAACTCTTTGGCTGCAACCAGACAACCAATTCTTTGTCCATCAAACAGTTCATCGTTCAAATCCATACCTCTCCAATTTAGAGAGAAGGATGTGGCTTTGCACAAGTCCAGGTAAATTACACCTGCCACCCTTGCTTTGTCCACCAATGCCATCACTCCATCATAGAATTCCACCAGATTGGTCAGGCAAAATCTGCCCTTCGTGAAGCCATGCTGGCTGTCTTGATCACTTCTTAGTCTTGTATGTGCCTTAATATGGCTTCTAGGACAATCTGCTCCATGATCTTCCCAGACACAGAGGTGAGGCTCACCAGCCTGTAGTTCCCTGGGTCTTCTTTTTTTCCTTTCATAAAATGGGAGTAATATTTCCTGTTTTCCAATCGCCGGTGACTTCACCCGACAGCCATGATTTTTCAGATATGATGGAGAGTGGCTCAGCAACCACATCAGACAGCTCTTTCAGAACCTTGGGATGCATATCGTCTGGCCCCATAGACTCATATACATTCAGTGTCAGACTTATTATTGTGCCATATGAAGACCGCAGAAAACTCTCTTCCCACCGCCCATTTGTGAAAGCGTTATACTAACTCTCAAAGATAAATTCTGTTGCCAAAATTTCCAAGAAAATGTTTTGACTCTTTTTTTAGCAAACTTAGCATACAAATGCCTCTCTTCTCTCTCTGGTGTGTTACCAATTTAGTTTTAGCTATAAATTACTTTTTTTTTAACCTCTTATCTTCTTCTAGCTACCTTTTTTCCAAGTTATTTATCAAGAAACAGTATCAGCTTTAGCTGAATGACCAATTTTCTGTTACATTTGAGAGAATGCTTTGTTTTGGCTGAGAAGCTTGTAAACAGAGACGAATTACTTAAGAATTGTCCTGCTATCATGTCTGGGACAGAAAGCAGCAGCAAACGCTTATGATGAGAGTGTAGGAATGGCCTATATAAACCGATCTGCCTTCCAGCCTACTCTGAGCTTTCAGAGCTAGTGGCTAGGGACTTGCTGAGTTGAAGTCTGTGTCAATGAAATTACCGGCTATTAATTTACCTGATCTATTTTTTCATATCTTAACTGACATAGGATTATGACCTTCAAACAAAAGGGGATGAGTTCTTGCTCTTTCACTTTTCCAGGGACTGAGTGAAGGCTGACGAGCCTGTAGGTCTCCAGATTCTAGTTCTTGACCTTCTTAAAGACAGGAGAAACATTTTCTTTCTTCTGTTTCTTGGGAACCTGTCCACATCACCATAACTTTTCAAAAACTGTTGAGAATGACATTACAATGACATTGACTAGTGGAGAAACTCAGTGAAGTTAAAGAGGACCTCACTTGCCAGTGAGGTCTGTAGATGAGAAGCTGAAGAAGATGTTTTGGCAGCAGTGTTTTGGAAGGCTGGAAAGCCTGTGTAATTCTGGATACAGTTCAAAAGCATGGCTGACACCCACCCTTCAGAAAGCCCCCTAGGGAACCATGGTTCAGCTACTGTAAATAACATGTCTATCTCCCTCCTTCTAGCCAACATAATTTTTTACAATGAATAGCAGAGAGACTGTGGACCAAATGGGAAGCTTTCCAGTGTGAAAAGGTAAAACTGGAAATCAGGACACTCAAGTATGGTCAGCCAACCGTTTCCTTCCTACCTGGACTCTTTCCAGAGGTTACTGCTATTTAGCACACATACAATACCCAGTCATGCGAGCACTTATAATAGAAGAATCTGTTTTATTTTGTAATGGTATAGACAAGTGGTGTTTACAGTGTTTCATCTATACATTAGTCATGGGAGAATGACATCTCAGGGCAGTGCTGATCTCCCACAAATGAACCATGTGACTGCCCAACTCCCGAGCTCTGATTCTCTCAGGATATAGTGTGAGAAATGTTGTTTCACAAGTTTTACACCATATTGTAAAACACATGGAAATGTTGCCCCTCCTCTACCACCACCACCACCAAGAAAGATAAAAGATAGAAAAAGGAAGTAGAAGCTGCAGAAATCAGAACCTATGGCTTTTTCTGTGGAGGTAGAAAACTTGTACAACTTGTCAGTATCATTCCATTGAGTGGTTTTGTCACAGAGTTACAAATGACAGCCACGCTGCAAGGATCTTCTCTGAAGGAATCTGTGATCTCTGAGCAAAATTTGCCCTACCCATGCTGATCTGTAGCAGTGTAAACTGTAGCCTTACTGAGCAATCACGTGATTTTAATACTTTGACCTTTTTCTTTTTTTCCACCTTCAATAGCTGCTGACTGTTTTGTGTTATCATATTAATTGTTACACTTTCAATGTGAGGCTCCAGTCTTGCTTATAGATGTGCACCAATGGGGCATCTTACACTCTAAGAAAGAATTTCTGCTGATAATACAAACTCCTTTTAATGTTCAATTTCTACATACACAGATGTGTTCTGGAGCAGGACTTAATAACAGATGTTTTTAAAAGTCACTGGAGGGTAGTTTCCTATATCATTTTTAATGGCTTCAAGATTAATTTTAAAAATAGAATTAAAGGAGTGTTAAAGCATGAATTTAGCAAAAACCAAATTCAGATGAAAGGAAATGGCCTTTCAAGATTTCTTAGATTGCAAATCAACCTGATCCAGTTCAGGGCTGTATACTGAAATTGATGCATTATGGCGCTATTTTATTCTCAGTAGTTTCCCTCTCCTTCTTTTTGTCTTCCTTCTCCTCCCTGTAGGAGGAAGATAAAATGAAGACGTCTATCCTGTGGCAGCAGAGCAATCCAAGACTGAACATCATGAGCCTCTTGGTAAGCTGAAGATTCTCTTTCAGTACCAGATGATGCTGGGCATGCTTTTGATTACTTACTGGAGAAGCAGCTCAGCAGCTGTGTAAGGCCCTGCAGCCCTGAACAGAAGGTCAGACACCAGACCTGCGTTTCCCAGCTTCTCAGGTGTCCTGCAAATTTAAGAGCTACTGTGTTATTTCAGCACAGTCTGTGTAGGTGACTTAACGTTTACACAGCAACGTTTCCATTAATGTTATCATTTTAATTGTCAGTTAATTTTTCTGTGTACATATAGTACATGAGACAAGGTTGATTTATTCATGTTAAAGTAAGAGTAAACCATGACCCATTTTATTTGCGGTGTGGTTAACTGTGGTATTCATGGCAGCTCCTCTGAATATTTTTGATGAGGTCTTTAAGTACGTGTAATACTGAAAACACATTCCCATTCAGTAGGTACCATATAAGACGTTAAGCCTCACAGGGCAAATAGCCTCTAGAAAAATTCCATAAACATTAAGCATATTTATGCCATAGCACTAAGCTTGGTCAATTTGAATCTTACTATATTGTGGTATAAGAGGCATCTTGTTTGCTTTTATTTACCTTCTCAGTAGTAAATGTATTTTGGTTAACCACAATGACAAACTTAGGCAAGACATTTGTGTCAACAGATCCTTCTTCTCAACAAAGTAACATTCTTAGTTTCTAGAGCAGCAGACTGGATTCTGAGTAATAAGGTGTTTATAAGTCTTGTTGTAAATCTGAAGCCATAAACGTGTATACTTTTCTATTAAACTTGCTGCTGTGTTTGAGGCACAATAAGTTCTCTTTTAAATTTGATGGTAGCAAGCATGTTGGTTTTCCAGTTTTGATTGTTGTTGTTTTAACAGTTGCCAGCACCTCCTGACAAGCTTTTGACCTAAGTCACGTCCCTCATGATGTCATTAACAGTGCCTAGAATTTAGTAGTTTATAGTACCTGCTGATAGACATTAAACGGTTTCATACATCCCTTGTTTTGTTTCAGACACGTTTGGGAACTGTGGTAAGAAACTGGTCCTTTCCACAGCTGACTTCTAGTTAGCCATTTATCTATAATAGATTTGACAAAGATTTGGGCCTGGTGAAGTTTGAATTGGAGCATTTATTTGCCTTTTATAATACAGGCTTTCAAACACACCTCGAACACTGCTAACAATGAAATGATTTCTGGCACTTCTTGCATACCCAGCTGCTGTAGGGTACTTCTCTCCTAGTGTGAACAACAAAGTTATTCCCTTGAGGAAAGCCCATTCACATTGGCAAACTCAGCAGGCCCAGTGTCCTTGGTGTATTCTTTTCCTTTTGAATATGTTAAGACTTGCACACTGAATTATTTCTTCTGAATGCTTCAGTTGACTATGTCCCATTTATTGTGCTGTTACGAACACTACATGATTATGCCCTTGTCTGCTGCAGGTGTGCATGTCGCTTTTGTGTGTTTCTTGAGGCTGCAGAAATCTGTTCAGCTGAAGCAGTGTTTAGGATCAAGGTCTAATATTGAAATTAAAGTCATATATGCACTTTGATATTCAAAGTTTATTGTAACTTAGTTTAATAAAATAAGAAACAGGAAGGAAGCTTAACAATGTTTATCTTCCTCTATTATTCCTGTCCTCATCTCAATGTCAACAGTTATGACACAAATTCATGCATTTCGTTAAAGGCACCACCATGTGACACAAAAACAAGAATGTTATTTCAACACCTGTAAATGAGGGCTGGAACTGATCCAAGTTCGTTAATCCCAGTAGACAGCTTCAACTGCGAAACCAAAAATCAGTGCGTGCTGGAGAGGCCTCAAATTTTCTTGAGTATTTTTCTAAAACTAAAGAAAGGATCAACTGAACTTCAGTAATACATTCTACCTAAAACATGGTTAAGTGCTTGGAAAAAATGCCCACACTCCTAAACTCCTGGACACTTTTCTTGTTTCTCTGTAATCAGTTTGCATCCTATTTCTCATGCATCAGCTTTCACAGTTTCCCTAGACAGTCTGAATATGGTTATCTGGTAATTTTAAGGTCTCGCTTTCACACAAGACATCTTGCTAAAAACACTTGCTGAAAACTGGAGAAAGTAGACCAGGAGAAATAATGTTTAGAAAAAAGCAGGGCAAAGCATTAAGAGAAGATTCCTGACTAAATGTCTTATCTTCCTTAATTTTAAACTACACTTTCTCAAGAAGATTAATACTCTAAAGGTTTACTATATGTATATTGTACACATATATGCACACATGTATCTGTGTGCATATGCATACATGTATACTATATGTGTATCATGCCTTCCATTCTTTGGAATGTTCCTGAATCTGACTGAAAACTTGAACTCTTTGTGAAGATCTATTACAAAACGTTAGTTCACCTTGCTTGGTTTTAACAAGGAAAACTTCCCAGCAAAGGACAGGAAAGGAGCAAATTCTTTGTTAAGTTTGTCTGCTTCCAGCCCCTTCGCAGGAATTACAGGAACTGAAGCGTTTTGGAAGGGCTTTGGGAGGTTTCTTGTTTGCAGGACACGAGTTTCAGGCCTTTGACCTGAAGTTTAAAGCACGACTCACAATAGGGCTCTGTGCTGACACACCCATCTCACGCCCTTATCTTCTAGATCATGAACATGGGGGCTTTTGCTAAACTGAAATCCTTGGGACAAGGCAGAGCTTTTCTGCCAGCAACTACTTTAAAGCTGTTCCAAAAGATGACACTGGTGTATTAAGAATCTGTATCAGTCATGTCTCAGCTGTTCCTGCAGAACCAGTAAGGTCAGGAAACTCTTATCTGGATGCTCCTTCCTTCCTATTTGCAAGTGAAGACCAAGAAGGGGTGCTCATCTGCCACAACACCAGCAGATTGGATTACAAGATCTTCTCTGCTTTTGGATTTGGAGAGGCAGCATTTCAAAGATAGGCAGCAAAGACAGCAGATATTGAAGTACAAGCACAAAGAATCATTAAACAAATTACAATGGTTACAAGGATAAAGGAGGCTTTGCAACTGAAACTATTGGCTTTTCTCCCTCTTTAGAGATCTTTGCACTTTCCTTCATCATCAGATCACTATCAGTCTCCCATAAATCCCAGTCCCTAAAAGTGCCAAGGTGCAGTGTACTCTTCCTTCAAGGCTAAGTGCATTCATGAGCCTCAGGGCTCATTAGGTGACGATGTGTAACAACTGGGATGGCTTGGACCAGGAGGTGTGGGAATTCAGTAAAACAGTGCATAGGAAGGAAAGGGAAGGAAATACATGAAGAGAGGCTAGATGGCAAAAATAATTGTAATATTGTAAGGCAGTAAGTGTAACAAGATGAGACATGCTGAAGCATGAAGCTGTTTGAAAACAGCAGGATAAGAGCAGAGAGCACAGCAAAAGCAAAAGAGACAAATTATTTCACAAAGTTCTGTCAGAATAGAAAGCACTCTTAAATTAACTTGTCAAACATCATAAAGAACTGAATGGGTATTTGGGCTGGTATTTCACCTAAGGCAGCATTTCAAAATGCCAGGAGCAATTCTGACTTGTGTTTGTGAGTCAATTCTTCATCAGACAGCTGCTACAGCAAGAACTGTTTCACGTGAAAATATATTTTTGTGTTGATCTAAACAAATTGAAACATTTTAATTTGTTTTTCATGAGCAACACAGATGTCATTTGGCAACTTCCATACAAAGTACCATAGATAAAAACCGTAACAGCACAGCAGAAACGGATGAAGTCTATTTTTTTAGCAGAACCAAAGATCTCCACAGTTTTATACACTCTTTGCCAGGGAATGAGGGGAGATTAAATGAGTTTGGGGTCTCTGTGCTTGTGTAGTTTCATCCGTTGCACATGGAAACAAAAAAGAAAACCTCTGGAGATTTCTTTCTCATGCTGGAAAATCCAGTAGGCAGGAAAGTACATTCTTTTAAATTGACTGAACAGTTTAAGTTTGTTCAGTTGTACTGCACGTGTACTTTCTGCAGATGTAAACCAGGAATCAGAGTTGCTGATGAATGTGTAGCCTGCCTGCAAACTGCAGTGAAGAGACTTCCAGTTTTTGACAGATAAATGCTGTAGTCCTTATACCAAACACTTTGTTTCCACAAGGATTTGAAGAGTTTACCTACATAAATCGTGCCATTTGTTCACCCAGAGCATAATCGGCACATTATTAACCACAAATTACTTTTGGAGTGAAATTGCCTCTACTGGCTTTCTTCCTGCTCCCTGGCCTACACACATGTACTCTTGATAAACCTACAGACAGATAACATGGCAGGTTAAACTAAAGACTGTATTCATATATTACATGGTTGAGAGCCAGCCCTTTCTCAAGCACCATCACTCAAGACTATTCCATTTCATCAGCCTTAACTACATCCTCTTAATATCTAACAAAATAAATCATGTGATTTTTCAGCCTCTTTGGCATTTAGGCCTTTGAATATTGTCCTAACAGACAATTAATGTCTCCCTTTAGATACCACATAGCCAAACCATGTTTATATTTAGCTGTTTTATCTTTCCTCGTAAATTTAGCCATTTAATAATTATTTTGCTGTTCTCTGAATCCACTCCAGTTTGGCACAATCATTCTTATAGTAAGTTGCTCAAAACTTAGCGCATTTTTTAGGCATGGTCTCACCAGAACCATGTGGACAGGGTTATACAACTTCTCTTCCCCATGACCTAATGCCCTGCAGCTTGTAATTAAATTTTTTCTTGCTACCATATTACACTACAGAGTCACATCAAATGTCTTCTCTGAGTCTCTCAAAATCTTGGTCCATATTTCTCTCTTTCTCTGTTTCTTTCTACACTTTCTCCTTTTGTCCTCATTTGGCAGTAACTCGTTCCCCAGAATTGTTTACATTGTGTGTTTCTAGTTACAATGAAGAATGATCGACTCTAGTAAAAGATTTGAGAAGTCTGTGCTTACCTTACTGCTCTGTGGAAAAGGAGGCAACGTAACTTTTGATCACTAAGTGGTGCCGTGAGCGTAAGTGCATTTCAGTGCTGCAAAACACCTATACGTGCTGATATTTGGGCTGTTTAAATACCATACGGTCTTTTGTTGTCGTTGTGTTTTCAATTCCAGTAAAATTTGAATAGTATTTTCTTTCCTTTGCAGTAT
Organism: Pterocles orientalis; assembly: GCA_011057875.1. Taxonomy (NCBI): domain Eukaryota; kingdom Metazoa; phylum Chordata; class Aves; order Pterocliformes; family Pteroclidae; genus Pterocles; species Pterocles orientalis. The sequence continues at coordinate 2,118,607 of WKFP01015302.1, read as the reverse complement.
TTACCCTTCCCAATTTATCTGGAATTTCACAGAATTTACTCCTAAGTACCTGCCAAATATCTGCATAAGTTTGGCATGACTCTAGATAGGTTTATACAAAAAATAAAAGGCATGTTGACAAAAGAAAAGGAATTCCCAAATGTCTATATAGTGTCTGAATGTCCGAGCAACTGTTTCTCCAAATAAACATTTCTGAGAAACAGACTCACTAGCAACTGGTGCTGGTCTTGTGCAAGGCAGTAAAATTACTCACATTGTCTAACAGCTTGCTGGTACTGTGAGCTGTATCTGTTAGCCTTTAGAATGGCTACAGTGGTTGGGCTGGTTGTTCCTGGCAGCAGTTGCAAAAGTATTAGTGCTGACCTCTGAGTGTATGAAACTGGAAAATGCCCCTGGTATTTATTTAACAGGTAAACGCATGTCTACATCTGTGAGCTGATATCTGCGTCTGTGTTTAAGGCTGTGAGGCTGAAAATTTGCTGTCAGAATTCAAAAATAATTTTAAGAAAAAAAACATTTTCTGGTATTTTGAGAGACACCCTATTTTGCTCACACATCCAAGCCCTTCTGCGGGCAGGAACTCTCGTTACATAGGTGTATTCTTCTTTAAATAAAAGCTCAGAATGCTATATGCATACTTCCAAGAGTGATCTCACAAGAAAAAAATAAAATATTGCAAAACTTATAACAAAATTATGAAAAGAGATAATATTGATCTCTAATAAGCCTTTCCTTTTCTAGTACTAGATGTTATTCCTTCCCAAGATGAGTGTTGCTGAAATGAAACCTGCGGGGTCACATGGATGTTCTCAGGAAAAAGACAGCAGTTCTCTGTGCTGAGGAAGGACCATACCTTTTTTGCCCATCATAGGAACCAGCTTGTTCACTGCTGAAAATTGTGCATCCGTGTCTTCAGTAAATAATTTTTACTCTGTAAATGCTAAGGTTTCATTACCAACACCCAAAATGTCAAATCCCTGCTGCAATGTTTAGTTGAGATATTTTTCCTGCTGTCAGGCTGGATAGTTCAGCCACAAACAAGCTGCTGCATGAGCTCCAAGTGGTATGTTTGAATGCAAAACATCACTATCTTTCTTTATGTCACCCAAAGTTGGCGTCAGTTGCTATTTCTACAGTTGAGCTTGAGTGTTTTCTTTATCTATGTTTATGCTAGTAAAACAATGTACATGAGTGCAATAAGTACATCTTAATTTTCTACTTCTCCCAGCTAGCAGGCTGTAGGGAGCTGTCAGTGGGTAAATGTAAAAGGTTACCTGGAGCCTAGGAGCAAAATATACAGGTACATTGACAAGTAAGTGCACTTTGAGCCCCTAATCTAGTGAACCATTGATCTTTTAACCCTGAAAATGGACCTTGGCACATGACTTTCATGGTGGTTATTCAAAAATGCCGGACTTAACACGAGCCTCACTTTCAATAGCCATAAAACAGTCTTCACTAAACTCTTCTGGATGTTGTAATATTTAACTTCTGCTGGTGTATGTGTTAAAGGAATGCCTTGAGGTCTCAGATAATGAGATGAATAGGAATCTGCAACTGTGTTGTAATTCAAGGGAAAAATCTCTTCTGTATTCTTAACAAATTTTTCTTTTATTATCTGTGGGCTTGTACTGAAAATGTCTTTGTAAGCTCTTCTTTCAAACCAGTGCTCACTGGCACAGTACAACGAGGTTTTAGTTCGCTCAGAAATTAAGCTGGCAACTGTCAAATAAAGAGACTCCTACCTGTCTAAACTAATGCCTGGTTTTGACACATAGCACTGGCTGTTGCTTCATTTGGAAATATCACAAATACAGTTTTGTAACTGACTGCCTAATTACTGTTTAGTGATTAGACTTTGGCATAATAGACTGTCTCTTGGATTGCTTTAGCTGTTAATGCTTTGCATGAAGATTTCATAACTTCAGATCACAAAATGGCAAGCTAAATTCATTGACAGGCGTGAATGGACCTGAAAAGTTTAACCTTGACCACATTTTTCCAGCTGGTTACCCATTCCCAGTAACTCTTTCTTGTTACAGCACATGCATATATTTTCAAAAAGAAAAGTTATATCACTAATGCCACTAAAATATAAATGTCTGTGCACACTGTGCATGACAGGTTTTATGTAGACAGAAGCCTCCTCCTCCTCCCTCTCCCCACTGGCCTTAAAAATGCTTTTTTGTTTCAAATTGTATAACTCTTTCGGCACTTAAAGACCTGCCAAGAGTCCAGCTTTGGCTGGGGTGGGTTTTCTTTGTATCAGTTACAGAGGTCCCTGCCAATGTCTCAGCTCTGCTGGCTGTGGAGGGCTGTTGTTCTCTCAGTGCAGCAGCACCTCTCTTGGCTGCTTTGTGCCCATTGTTTCAGCCGTACTCATGGCCTCAGACATACAGGCCTGCTGCTTCTAGCTGCCCCACATCTGAGTGCTGCTGGTACACACAGATGTAGATGTTTGCTGAGGGGGGAGCAGCCAGTGATGGAACAAGTAGTGTCTGCCTCAAAACAAGAAGAGCCAGACTGTTGGATATCTCAGTGAAAGTGTGTTGGCAGAAGCAGAGGCCATGAAGAGTCCAGAGCTGAAGGAAAGCCAGCGGGGACACAGTGAAGAGAAGAGGAACATTATTTCCCTGGGATCATCAAGGTTAGAGAATGGGTGCTGTGATGTTTTGCATGGGATGGTGGGTTTTTTCACCAAGAACAATGATCTGCTGTCACCCTTTAGGATGGTGGTGCTCTGGAGAGAACCTGTGTTAAAAATAACTTTGCAGCCAGTGGAGTCAACCTCAACACTTGCCCACACAATATTTTATCTCTAGGTTGTCCCAGCAAACTCAACAAGTCAGATTTGTTCAGGACATCAGCTCAGAACTGCAATATTGAAGATCAGGAGGGACAGTATGGCTGCTCAGAGCTGTTCACAAAGAAAGACCTCACGTGATTACATCGACAGTGAAAACTGTTCTGCAGTGCAGAAGTGAAAGCAAAGAATGGGCCAGAAATGTTCCCTCTTATCTCCAGTATGAATATGTCCTGGTGAGCCTAGTCTCCAGAGATTGGAAGAGTAGCCAAATGCTTGTCTCCTGGATAAGTTCCTTATGACAGTATTATAATACCAACACACCAAAGCAGAAACCATTGGTCCAGGAGATATTATTACATTACTTAACTAATTAATATCACAGTATTAATTAGGTGGGACTCACCTATTTTCATGGATGTGAAGAGCTCTTCATAGCTGGGTAACCATTACCCATATAAACCATGAAGATTTGCCAGTGTTTACCTATTCAGGCACCTTGGTTACCAGGCAGCCTGTTCAGGACAGCTGACCCCACCAGATGGACAAGAAAAGGCCTGGAGTTGGGCCCCTGGTTTTGTATTAGGCTGATGTGTGTGCAAAACAATTTTTTTTTTCAAACTGTCATTATTGGACTTTCAAAAAAATGGGAAGCTTGTAACCAAAGGCTCCTGCTCCCTGTGAATTTTTTCCAGAAGGACTCAAGTTCAGGGTAATTATTCCATTTTCCTGCAAAATTATGAAGGAATCATTTGGCCTTGTTGCTGCAGAAGTGGGTCATCTTTTCACACAGCTCTAAGGACCTGCCAGCCTGAGCATCCGAAGCAGACAACAGAATAGGACTGAGCAAGTGGGCAGACTTTTCCCTCTCGTTGTGTTTTTGCTTTTCTAAAATAAAGAAAAATTGTTGTGAAATGGAAGCACCAACAACCATGTATCAGAATCTGAAAGATTACCCTAGTTTTTTTAGGCTGAAGCATTTTGACATCTGTCAGTAGGGAGTGTTTATGTGTGGTGTAAAGACAATTCAGGCTGCCAACACATAAAAAAAGCAAACAGAGCAATAAAGGTTAGGCTGTTTTTGTTTGTTTTGTTCAATGTGCTTCATAAAGAGAGTGCTAGCTGGCTAACGAAATTATATATAAGCCTGTAATGTATAAACAAACATAAATATAAAATCCAAGTTAAGTTTGCAGAGTGACTGGTAGGGAATTACAGCATTATTGAATCATGATCCACTCTTTCAGAGAATGCTAATAAATCATAAAGGAGTTGTGGATTTTAGCACAAATTATTAATGATAGCAGAAATCTGATCTCTTGTTTACTGGTTCATCTTTATGTTTGGGAACAAGATGAATGCCCTGTAAGAAATATTACTTGTCCTGTAATCTACTGAGGGCAGTAATTGGACCACCAGTCAGAAACAAGGTTGCCCGGGATTCAAAGCATGTTAACATCTGGAGTGATTCTATGTAAGTAGAGAAGTTTTCAGATGCTGAACAGATATGGACAAGGAACAGATCACTCTCCTATCAGAGACAGGGAGAGACTCATAAGATTCTCCCTGAGTTATGGCCACAGTAATGAAACTATAACACTCCCCCTCTTTGCAGGTTAAATTTCCTGCATGTTTGTAACACAAGATTCAGTCTACCAAACAGAAAACTAAGAAAAAAGATCTATGGAGGATGCTTCGCAAAGATACTGTGAAAATTGTTTAGCAAAGCCCCTGGCAATCATTAGAAAAATAATGGAAACTTTCAAAGGAAATCAGAATCTGTTTGTGATGGGTCACATAGAATGGTTTATTTGTAATTTTCTTACACAAGTAGCAGTGCAACGAATGCTAACTAATATGGACCACAGGCATACCTCTCTACTGCAGCTTCTTCCCCCAGTCTCCACATCAAGGATTATTCCACCCATCAATATCACCGTTGCTTTTTATAGCAACAAGCATTATACAAACATGACTAGTTGCCCTTTAGTCATGACTCAATCAAGAATCATCCCAGACTGTCCTCTTAACATATCACAGCTTCTCCCACTCAATTGACCTTTTGGGGTGGGTACAGGAGATTAACATCCACCTTAAAAGTAAATAAAATGTAATTGTTTTTGAAACAGCTCGTTCCACCTAGTAGTTTAGTGACTGAATGCCAGTGTATTTCAATATTTACCCCTGGAGCTAGATGAGGTGGCAGCTAGAGGAGCAGAAAGTTTGATGGGGTTTTTTTTGGCCTCCATTATTTAGAGCAAGGACTAATAACAGAAAAAAAAAAATCAATGTTTGAAATCTCACTTGAACGTATTCCTGGGACACAGGCTGTGAAAAAATGTGTCAGTGGTTTTCAAATAAGCCAACCGAAGCAAACATTAAATAAGTGTCTTATGCCTTATTGAAGCAGTCCTATGGGAAACTACTTAATCTAAGTACTTGAGAGCTGCTGGGAACTAGCCAGTACTTCTTCCTTAAAAAGCTGGTTATTCACCTTCTCCTCCTATGTTTAGATACCATGAAGATGAGAAGATCAAGAGTAGCCTGGCTCCAGCAGGTAGGTACAGTCATTTAAAGCAGTCCTCTTGTTCCTCTTCAGGATGAAGTGATGGAAAGGGAAAGGCTCTGAATGTCAGGCTGCTGCTATAGCTTGTATGAGCCAAAGAGCACTGCACAAAGCCATTCAGTGATCTGTGAAAAATGAACCGGTCTCTGTTTCCTAGAGGACAAAAAACATACTTCACTGTAAAACATAGACTACTAATAGCACTGATTTTCAGGTTTATTGGCAACTTAAAGAAACGTTCTGGTCTGGGTTCTGAGCTTGGAAACACCAGTGTAAATTACATTAAAGCACAACTCTGTGCTTATAACAGATCTGAAAATAAGTACCTTTGTTTGAAACAGCTATCATGTGTATTGGTTTCTTATCATTACGGCTTTTAATCACAAAAATGCCTGGGCCACACTGATTTGAGGAAACTTGCACTCTCTCTGTGGTTGTTATGTAGGTAAATATTGTGGTTTAAGTGCTAAAATGCACATAGTTGAAAAACAATTATCCATAGTGTCAGCCAAGAAAAACTTGGCAAGCACTCTAATGCCATAGAGCTGGAAAGTTACAAAGCACCTTTATTTTCTTAAATGAGTAGGATTAGATAAAATATGTCAGTCAAAGACACATTTTCAATTAGAATTAGGTAAAATTATCTGTATTTTTTTCTTTAAAAAAAGGAATATTTTCTCCAGATCCTGAACTGAACGATCAGTTTATATTTGTTAATTTCTTCTGACTTTTCTCTCAAGTAAGCATAGTTTCAGGAATAATAACTAAGCACACTTAGAGCAAATACTACAAAATATTCAAAGAATATTAGTTCCTCTGTATGCTAAATCAAGAATTGGACCTTAAGTGTTATTTTCTAAGTTCGTCTTAACAGAAGCGAACACACATGTTTAAATAAGCATTTATTATAGTTTTTTAAAGATACGTATATGAGATAGGCTTTTGAACATTTGAATATTAATATTGAATACTTCCTATACTGCCCTAATTGATAAATTTCCTTGGGTTAAAAAAAAATTGAATTAAAATAGTTTCACAATTTTGGCAAGATTTTGAATGGATAATTATTGGAAGCAGCAGTCTGCTAACAACAATCTGTAAAATACAAAACCAAATATAAAATTCATCTCATGAGTTATTCACCGCAATTCTGTCTCATTTTAATAACTAAAATACAAATATTTTACTATAAATATTAAATGACCACTTGTTTTAAAATTTGGCAGTAATTTCTTAAGATGCAAAGTGTAAAATTACAGGCTTTTCACATGATAAACATTAATTATTTATCTTTGTCTTAATAGCATTGATAGAAGAGATTTCCTAATGTCACATACAAAACTTTTTATAAAGTATTTTCTTTGCTGTAGCTTAGTGAAGCTTGTTCTTCACTGTACTGCAAGATAAATAGCATTAATTCCTAGGCAATCTTAGCTAAAATAAATATGTTTTGTACTTTGTGGAAGAAAGGGGTTACTTTATCACTATCAAATGCAAAGCGTCACAAGTTTGTTATCAGCACATGGTGAATGTTTGCCTTAAGATGAACTTAATATCAGCAACCTTATAAATGAGCAAATAAAAAACAGGCAGTGATAAAAATGTGCTGAAAGCGTTCCTTCTGTCAGACGCAGTTAAAGTGCACCATGCTTAGTGCTCTGTTGCACTCTGGGACTAGACAGGATTACTCCACACAATAGTCCACTCTACTTTAACTTCCTAGGGCTCAGTGGAGGCCTGGGAAGACTCAAGTGCTCTGGTGACAGATACTGGAGATCTGCTATCTTTAAATGAAGTATTTTAGGGCCATTCCAACCTGAATTTGTGTATCCAGGTCTTTTGGTTAAGCCCAGAGGAGATCCAGCTGGTGTTCTGGCACCACAAACCTCCTCATACTGCCTCCTCCAAGTGTTCCAATGTTGGCTTAGATAGTGCACCTGTAGGATTGAGAGGGAATTTCCCTCATCCCACTTGCTTTCAAGTTTGACCTATCTTATTCTGCTGAGATTGCCAACAAAGGCTTAAGTTGTGGTAGTGGTATTTTTTATCTTTATGCAACCAAGACTAAAATTGAAGCTACCAATTCATTCTATATGCAGCTTGGAACAAACACTAAATCTTGACATGCTTTGCCCCTTTCCTGTTCAACTCAGTGATCTAAAGCCAGACAGTTCTGTTTCTCAATGCTAATTTCATCATCCCAGAAAAATTGGTTTTCTCCAGCTGTGTTACTGGGAAATGATAAGAGAGCACTGGAAAAAACAGTCAAATATGGATTTTTTATTTCAAGTTAAACCAAGGCAGTGCTTTGAAAGAGTTAAACCAAAACTGACATAAGAATTTGTTCAGCTGACTTCTCAGTTCTATAGGTTTTCTCTGGAAATTTCAGGGATTTCTGCTGGTCAGCTTCTGCAGAGGCTGAATGGATCATAAATGTATGTCTGGAGCCTGGGCTCCTTTCCTTGGTGCCTCGTGCAGCTTATAGAGACATAATCTCCCCCCACCCCCTACCCTGCATGCAATTGCTGTTCACTCTCCTCTATTTTAACACTAGTGAAACATCATTGCCATGAACCTCCTTCTAATAAAAGTCCAGAAACGGAAGAAAGAACTGAAACCCTTAATGACTGTTCTCAGTTTTGTGCTGAATTTAGGATAGTTCACAATGAAAAATTTCAAAATGAAACTTAATTTCGTTAAAATAAAACTAAAAATAAACCCACAAACGAAAGCCTTTCTCATTAAAAGCAGTATTGTGTGATCCTGATTTTGACTGTATGAACCAAACCAGGTACCTGTAACTGTACCTGCACTTGTAACGTCTGACAGAGGAGAGAATAAGCTCCCGTCACTCAGATCCTGAAGAGAAGCAGAATCGGTGCAAGGCAAGCTGAGGGAACAGTCCTGTTGAGATGCAGGCTGCTGACATGCTCCACTGGGATGAGTGGGTTCCCTTATGCAGGAATAATGCTCCTAACTTTTATCTGCCCTCTCTCAAAAGACCATCATGTTCCATATGGACTGATGAGGCTGATGTGGTTCTGTCTCAGGAGCCTAGAGCCAAGGCTCAATGGAGACATGCTCCCCTTTGGAGCTTTCCTCAGGGACTTTGTTTCACATTTACTGGGCATATTGAACTCCCAGAAATCTTTTTAAAATCATAAGTACAATCAGATTCTTAATAGATACACACAACTTTTAAAATAGTAACTTCTATGATTCCCACTTCACGATGGAGAAATGTCACCCTCCTACTCCGGTGCCTATCAGATGACGTGACCCTACACCTACACCTATCATTTGATGCAGTCAGGAAGAACAGGGTCATTCAAGAGTTGCTTTCCTGGGCAGAGTCTCCAGCTTTGAAAATCTCAGGGTTTTTTTGACATTTGATTTTGATAGTGAGTCAAATGCAGTTCGGCATTTGTCTAGTAACAGAACATAATTGCACCAGGGTAAGATGGTCTCAGAGGACCCTTCTATTACACTTCTGGAGTTTCTGTTGGGATCACTCACAGCCTCTTGCTCTTCTCAGTGATCTGCCACTTCTGTGAATTATCATGCAGCACAGCAGATGCAAACAATCTACAGTCATTGAAGACCTCAGTTGGAATAATATTTTTTTTTACATTTTATTCTATCTATAAATCTTTTATATGGAAGCTTTAAAAAAACCAAGTAATACTAATACGACAACTTAATCGCCTACTTATTTTATATCTCAAATTATACATCCTACTGCTACAATATGAAAGTAAGCAAATGTAAAAGAACACACCAAGCTAAGTCTACAGTTACTGTGTACACTCTAAGGTTTTTTTCTACCATCAAATATTGCCTAGAGACTTTGAAAAAAACTCTGCCATCTGTATTTACCATGCTGTTTGTCTGAATGGCAGCCTTATCATTTTACTATTTTTTTAAGGGATAGGTTACTGACCTGTCACTCAACTCCTATCCTGTCTGGATTTAGCTCTTTAATCTCTCCAGCTATGTGGATTTCCAGGAATTTAAACTCTCACCAGGCTAAACCTTAATGGGTTTCTGAACTTTCCTGTCATCTCAACACATTAAGGAAGAGTCTCCAGGGAAAATGCCATGTTTATGTTGCACTGTACTACCCATTGAAGATTGCAGTGCATTCCCTATACTGCCTTACTATGATTACATGGTCATGACCAGAACATCACCTGGTCTCCACTTTCTTCTTCATTTCCTCTGCTTGGAAATTTACTCCATATGAGAATGAGAGGAGAGGCAAAGTCTGAATTCACTTCGATGTCTGGCTGTTCCTGGGTCAGGCTAAAAATGCAGATGTGCTGTTTTGTTCTTTTCCTTTTCCTCCTGTGTGATTCCAGCAAGAATCCTTAGCACTGATACTGCAAGGAAATTACAATTCATGGCTCCCTCCTGATTTTGCTGATACACTCTAAAAATAAGAAATGGAACAAAAGAAGAATACACATTCTTATGTAGGTGTCCATAATGCTTTACTGACAATCTGATCTTTATTAACAATTTGCTCCTTGGTTTAACATAGCAAGCGTCCAATGTGAGGTAGACATGTTCACAACTTTGGTAGGTGGGTTGGCACTGTTTTTTTGGAACCTGTAGGGGTGTAATGAGGTGCAAATCTCCAAAGGCTTTATACTTAGGTTGGGTTTCTATATGGATTTAAAATGTATTCAAACATCTTGAATAAATTGAGAGGAGAGCAGCGTTCCTCAACACATTTGGCACTTTAGCTGCAATCAGAAACCAGAAGTGGAAAAGATTTACTGAAATGATTCTAAACTTCAAAAACCAGTGCAATTTGGAGGTAGTTGTAGAAATGAGGAAGGTTCAAGGGTTATAGGAAATACAGAAACCTGTTCGCATGTGACCATCCAGTTCAAACCTCTGTACCAGCAAATCCCTTCACCTCTTTACCTAGCTCTGTTAGATTCCCTCGTGCTGAACACTCAGAAGAGTTAGAGCACCAAACTTCATTCATCTTATACTTCTTTAATGTGAACATTAGGTTTTGGTACAAAGATGAATCAAATGGCTTTTTACCTGCCAAGAATTGTGTCCAGAGTTCTGGATTTCTTCTGCAACAGCAGATAATTTTGCTCACATCTAAAGCATGTGCTCTACTTTATGTGTTAGTTTCTCTTACAGTAGAAATCCAGAGACGTGCAGTTAGGTCCAGACAATAAAAACAGTGGTGCTGATTTGCAGACACTTGATTTTAAAATAAATTAATTAGAAATTTATCTATACCCAAGTATCATGAATTCACAGTTGGTTCCTATTTTTCTTACTGTCAAGCCCCAAATCATTGTACTGAACACACTACCTATTTGGAAGTGTGCTTGCAGATTAAACTTTGTGTGTATTCAGGCCCACTCCTGGAGTTAATTTGAATGTGCAAGTCTATCGACCTTGGGCTGAAACTGATCTCACGCTGAGGCAGGTCTGAAGTAACTGTACTGAAGTCGATGGAACTCACCCTAACCTCGTAATTTCTGTATCAGTTGAATTTCAGTTACTTCAATGGATTTGATTTTGATTTACACTAATTGCATGTGATCAGATTTAGACCTCATGTTAAAGTCATTATTTTTCTTTTGCTTTCAGTAAAAATCCCAATACAGCAATTCAGTAATAGGATGAGGTTTTTCTGCTAAAAGTGCTGGTTAAGTTTAAAATAAACATGTGAAAAGTTTTGTATTGTCTCTATATAGACATGCATGCTGTTAGCTAAGAGAGAGGAGAAATACTCTGCAGTGTTAAGTTGTATTTTACAGTGCAATCATCTGGAAGATTTCCGTATGTCATATTTACATTAGCTTCCTATTTAATGCAATACAGATTTTTTACATGCATCGACCTTGAAAGAAAATAACATATGGAGAAGCCTATGTAGTTATTTTGTTTAATGAAACGGTATGCTTTTGTTTTACGGAAGAATTTTAATGGGGAGAGTGCAAGACCCTGAAACAAAACAGTGTTTCTTTAAATCAATTTTTTTCCACTTCATTGTCCAACTCAAGCTGAGCAATAGTCCCAGAAAACGTGAAGGTATCATGTATCCCATTGAAGTCAATGATTTATCAAATTCAGTAATCACAATGAATGAACATGAAGTTGTACTTGAATACTTGATACTCAAGCTCGAATATCCCAAAGTGACCTTTTATGGTCCCTGTGCTGCTCTTAAAAATGCATGTCACTTAAATTCCACTCTGAAATGCTTCCTGATAATCAACTGCTGCTGTTGTAACCTAGGATAATATTTAAATGCTGGGTTTCTGAGCATGATCCTTTCATCTTTATGGTTAAAATGTGCAGTAGTACATATTTCTATTGAAGAAGGGAGGATTATTTTAGGGATCGCAGGAAGTGACAAGATAAGGAATGAATCTGTGAGCTCCTGAAAAAAAAATTGGACCCATAGTCTGTCCCCAGTTAGAACTATGAAATTCCACTGGATTGTATAAATCAAGCTTTAGCCTGAAGAGTTCCATGTAGGAACTGATAGAATCGGGGCATCTGGAACTGATGGAGCTATTGTGGAGCCAAATGATTACCAACAAAAAAATGCAAAGAATGAAATGTAGCTATGTTTGTAAAAAGGAATGCTACAAACAGCTTAGCATTGTAAATCAACCATCACATTCAAATCTAGCGGAAGTAAATGCAGACCCTATGGAAATGTCTGGGTGGCATTCAATACGGTTCACAGAATGTAAGCTGGGCATAAAAAACCAGTCCTAGTTCTCTCTTACTATTGTGTCGAAGAAAGCCTGTCTTTTCAGGATTAATTCCCTGGACTTTAACGGAGGAGGTTTGGAGGTATACCAGTATCCTTTCAAGATGGTACGTTATCAAGAAGCTTGACAGAATAATTTTTTTTTGCATATTTGTGTGTGTGTGTCTTCAGCACCCCAGCTCTTGTTCACATGAATCACTGCATCATCAAAAACTGGTCCATTAATTTGCCGCTGAACATTTAGGCAAGACTGTGTTTTACAAATGAGAATGTTACAAAAGACCCATACCAGCGCCCACTACCAGTTTCTACATTGGAACAAGACCTCTCTGCAAGCAAAATATGCTGAAGTGCTTAAAGGTAGGAGTGACTAGTAACACGAGAAGACTCTGTTCCCATCAGACTTTGAGGAATGGTACCTCCGGGTAGGCCTACTGTTTACTGTTAAATTTGCCATCTTGGACAAAGGGCAGAGTAGTGGAGATGAAAATAAGCTTCAAACACACTAGTGTACTTTATGTAGCAAAGCAAAAACACTTGAAGTCCACTTACTCTTCCTTAAATAACAAACAAAAAGTGTTCTTGACTGGTTAGTAAAACAACTGTCCAACGCTGAGTAATTCCTGGGTCACCAGTACTACTAACTCATGTAACCTGTGGCTCAGAGGCAGGCCTTGTGGCTCCTGTTCCCGTAATCCTCAGGACATTGCCAGCATAGACACAAATACTGATCTGGGAGAGGACAGCAAGGACCTGGAAGCAGCCACATGGTGTGTCCCTGATATCATACATGCTGCACACCTTGCAAGGATTGGTTAGACCCAAGGTGATTGATATGCCTGGATTTGTACTGTGTTAAGCTGCATTGAGTACAATTATTGTCTCAGGTTCCTCATGTATAATAATTAGGTATACCTCCTTTTGCTGCGTAGTGTAAATACAGCCTATGCAAAATGCTATTCTTTTGCACGTTCAGGGTATGCAGGTGAAGATATTTCTCTCTAGTTTGAGAGGGCTTCCCAGTTCCTTAATTTTCAGGTTTTGTTTCAAGCAAAAATCTTCAAAGTCATTAGCTCGATTGTGGTTTTGCATCAAAATGTGGTTTTGAGCTAAGTCAATGAGGCAGTGACTGTAAATCAGTCCAAGCTGACTGGACACTTTCAGAAGAGCAGTTCACGACCTGAATAAACCTGGCCTCAGTTTAAAGTTTGCAACAAAATCCAAGGTAATGTGCTACCACTGTTTCATGGGACGCTTAAGATTCCATATCCATCTCCTTAATGAGTAACTCATCACTCATTTATTGTTTGTATGGCTGTACCAGTGAGAGGGGGTCACTCTGAAGCACAGGCACAAATCTTTAAAGTTAAGCTTCATCTAGACACTCCTGTCTGCTGCATATACCAATATCACTGTAGATTATGAGCATTCATTTGACACTGTCTGCTACTGTTGATATGATGTGGTCTTTACTCCCATCCCTATATTCTGCAGACAAGCAGCTAATCAGTCTGACCATTTGCTGAGTGAGTTGACAACTGCAAGAACCAGATGTTAAGTTCTAGAATTTATTTTTCCAGTAGGGTCATTTAGGTCTTCGATTTGTTTCCTAGCCAGCTCTTCTTAAGTCTTTTATCTGACTTCTTGGCTGATTTCCATGAAAACAATAAAGCATTTATAAGTCTTAGTTACCCCATAATCATCATCTCCAACTGCAATTCCAAGAAGTCCCCTGTGTAACAATGTAAGGTTTTATTTTCCTTGCAAAAGCTGTGAATGAGGTACAGATTTTGTTATGTCAGATACAATATTCATATCTCGTTTATAACTGCTGAAAAGAACATACTGTGAAGCTTCATTCACAGAATCGACATTTCAAATTTATCAGAACAGGATTTACACTCTGATTTTTGTACAATTACAAAAGTTATCTCTGATGGGTGGAGGAACAAGTTTGTTTTGGGTGGAGTGAATCCATCCAAGTCGCCATGGGGAGCAAAGAAAGGACATGAAAACCTGGGATAGCCTTTGCAATCATACTGACAATGGACAGTCACCCTGAAAACGCTGGGGAAAAAAGGAAATTAAACCCCATTAATTTTCCTAGTAAGGGTGCTTATTCTTTGCTTATTTTCCTCCCGAGATTAATGTTGAATGGAAGAAATTTGCAAGAAATAGATATAAACCTTATTAAGAGTGAAGTTTTCAGCTCCACATATTTTGATTTTGAAGGAAAACATGAAAAAAGAAAACATTGCCTGATACACTTATTTGTCAATATCTACTGGAACTGTAAGTGCACCTTCAAATTACTTCTGCCTCCTTAGTAGATTTGCTTTCACTTAAGATTTGGATTACAATTGTCTCTCTCTTTTGCAGTTCTGCTGTGAAGGAGTATCTGGTTGTAACAATCTCTTAAGTTACTTTCCAACCCTCTATACTTACATGTGTTTTCAGGCAACGTTTTCAATTTCTTTTCCACTTAAGCTTGAAATTGCTCTTTTTCTACTGTACAGTTTTGAAGGTGTCTAGAATTCAATAAGGGTTTGGATGGCTATTATGAAACATTTTCTGTAAGCACATAATTTTTGATGAGAAACTTCCAGTGAATGAACCACAAGACATCCTGAAAGTTGTGTAAAGGGAGACTAAAAATACGGCATGTTTGCGTAGCTTTCCATACAATAATATGATGGTACTATCCTAATGTACAAGCAGCTCCCAAAAGTACATTAGTAGTTCTTCCTGCCAACCAGACATTAGATGGATTCAGTGGTTCAGATGCAAATCCTGGCTCAGAAAGTCGATGAACTCCCAGTTGCCAGCAGCAGACAAGGTGTATCACAGAACCTTTTTAATACCTCACCTCTTCATAAAACTCTTTCCCTTGACTGTAAGTTATCAGCTACTGTCAGGGATGAGCTACTGAACAGAGGGCCTTTTGGTCTGAATCACTCCAGTTGTACCGACATTGAAGGTTTTTTTGCTTGGGAGCTCTAACCTGTTGTCAATATAGACCTCCACCTGCACTGTTGGGTTGCCATACTCTGATTTGGGAACAGTATACAAATCCAAATTTTCCATTCACAAGAATGTCTAAAATTAACATTTCGTAGAATCATAGAATCATCAAGATTGGAAAAGACCTCAAGGATCATCAAGTCCAACCCTCAACCAACACCACCTAACTCACTAAACTATGTCCCTAAGCACCACATCTACATGTTTCTTGAACACCTCCAGGGATGGTGGCTCCACCATGTCCCTGGGCAGCCTGTTCCAATGCCTGATCACTCTTTCGGTGAAGATATTTTTTTCTAATATCCAGCCTAAACTTTCCCTGGTGCAACTTGAGGCCATTTCCCCTTGTCCTGTCACTTGTCACTTTAGAGAAGAGCCCAGCACCCACCTCACCACAACCTCCTTTCAGGTAGTTGTAGAGAGTGATAAGGTCTCCTCTCAGCCTCCTCTTCTCTAGACTAAACAACCCCAGCTCCCTCAGCCGCTCCTCGTAAGACCTGTGCTCCAGACTCTTCACCAGCTTCATTGCCCTCCTCTGGACCTGATCCAGAACCTCAATGTCCTTGTGGTGAGGGGCCTAAAACTGAACACAGGATTCAAGGCTCGGCCTCACCAGTGCTAAGTACAGGGGCACAATTACTTCACTGAATCACAGAATGTTAGAGATTGGAAGGGACCTCGAAAGATCATCTAGTCCAATCCCCCTGCTGGAGCAGGAACACCTAGATCAGATCACACAGGAACGCATCCAGGTGGGCTTTGAATGTCTCTGGAGAAGGAGACTCCACAACCTCTCTGGGCAGCCTGTTCCAGTGCTCTGTCACCCTCACTGTGAAGAAGTTTTTTCTCATATTCAAGTGGAACCTCCTATGTTCCAGCTTGAACCCATTGCCCCTTGTCCTATCACTGGATGTCACAGAGAAGAGCTTGGCTCCATCCTCCTGACACTCACCCTTTACATATTTGTAAGCATTGATTAGGTCATCCCTCAGTCTCGTCTTTTCCAAGCTAAAGAGACCCAGCTCCCTCAGCCTTTCCTCATAAGGGAGATGCTCCATTCTCTTCATCATCTTTGTGGCTCTGCGCTGGACACCCTCCAGCAGTTCCCTGTCCCTCTTGAACTGAGGGGCCCAGAACTGGACACAATATTCCAGATGAGGTCTCACCAAGGCAGAGTAGAGGGGGAGGAGAACCTCTCTCGACCTACTGACCACCCCCCTTCTGATACACCCCAAGATGCCATTGGCCTTCTTGGCCACGAGGGCACAGTGCTGGCTCATGGTCATCCTGCTGTCCACCAGGACCCCC
>WKFP01015302.1:2069899-2090459 GCA_011057875.1 Pterocles orientalis | reverse complement strand
CTTGAACTGAGGGGCCCAGAACTGGACACAATATTCCAGATGAGGTCTCACCAGGGCAGAGTAGAGGGGGAGGAGAACCTCTCTCGACCTACTGACCACCCCCCTTCTGATACACCCCAGGATGCTATTGGCCTTCTTGGCCACGAGGGCACAGTGCTGGCTCATGGTCATCCTGCTGTCCACCAGGACCCCCAGGTCCCTCTCCCCTACACTACACTCCAACAGGTCAGTAGCCAACTTATACTGGAACCTGGTGTTGTTCTTGCCCAGATGCAAGACTCTACACTTCCTCTTGTTAAATTGCATTAAATTTTTCCCCACCCAAATCTCCAGCCTGTCTAGGTCTTGCTGAATGGAAGCACAGCCTTCTGGCGTGTCAGCCACTCCTCCCAGTTTCGTATCATCAGCAAACTTGCTGAGGGTGCACTCTATTTCCTCATTCAAGTCATTGGTGAATATATTGAATAGTCCTGCTGGCCACACTGTTTCTGATACAGGCCAGGATGCCGTTGACCTTCTTGGCCACCTGGGCAAACTGCTGGCTCATGTTCAGACAGCTGCTGACCATCACCCCCAGGTCCCTCTCTGCTGGGCAGCTTTCCAGCCACTCTCCCCTGAGCCTGTAGTGTTGCAGGGGGTTGTTGTGACCAAAGTGCAGGACCCGGCACTTGGCTTTACTGAACCTCATACAATTGGCCTCAGCCCATCAGTCCAGCCTGTCCAGATCCCTCTGCAAAGCCTCCCTACCCTCAAGGAGGTCAACACACCCGCTCAGTTTGGTATCATCAGCAAACTTACTGAGGGAGCACTCAATCCCCTCATCCAGATCATCGATAAAGATGTTAAACAGGACAGGCCCCAAAACCCATCCCTGGGGAACACCACTGGTGACCGGCCGCCACCTGGACTTAACTCCGTTCACCACGACTCTCTGGGCTCAGCTGTCCAGTCACTTTTTCATACATCAAAGAGTATTCTTGTCAAAGCCATGAGTTACTATCTACATGCTGTGGGACACAGTGTCAAAGGCCTTGCTGAAGTCCAAGTAGATGACATCCACGGCCTTTCACTCATCCACTAGGCGGGTCACCTGGCCGTAGAAGGAGATCAGGTTGGTCAAGCATGACCTTCCTTTCATGAAATCATGGTGGCTGGGCTTGATCCCCTGGGTGTCCTGTACATGCCATGTGAGCACAGTCAAGACGAGCCGTTCCATAATCTTACCCGGTACCGAGGTCAGGCTGACAGGCCTGTAGTTCCCTGGGTCCTCCTTACGACCCTTCTTGTAGATGGGTGTCACACTGGCAAGTTTCCAGTCTTCTGGGACCTCCCCTCTTAGCCAGGACTGTTGGTAAATGATGGAGAGTGGCTTGGCAAGCTCCCCTGCCAGCTACCTCTGTACTCTTGGATGGATCCCATCTGGCCCCACAGACTTGTGTGCATCCAGGGGGCATAGCAGGTCATTAACTGCTTCCTCCTGGATTGTGGGAAGGTTATTCTGCTCTTTGTCCCTGTCTGCCAGCTCAGGGAGTTGAATACCCTGAGGATAACTAGCCTGACTATTGAAGACTGAGGCAAAGAAGGCATTAAGCACCTCAGCCTTTTCCTCTTCCTTGGTGACAGTGTTCCCCCCTGCGTCTAACAAGGGATGGAGATTCTCCAAAGCTCTGTTTTTGTTGTTCATGTATTTGTAAAAATATTTTTTATTATTATCTTTTACCACCGCAGCCAGGTCCCAGTTGGGCTTTTGCTTTCCTAATTTTAACTCTGCATGACCTGACAAGATCCCTGTACCCTTTTTGGGTTGCCTGACCCTTCTTCCAGAGGTGATATACTGTCCTTTTTTCCCCGAGTCCTAGCAAAACCTCCCTGTTTATCCAGGCTGGTTATCTTCTCTGACAGTTTGTCTTTTGGCAGATGGGGAGAGCCTGTTCCTGTGCTTGTAAGACCTCCCTCTTGAGGAATGTCCAGCCTTGCTGGACCCCCTTACAGTCTCCCAAGGGACTCTCCCAACCAGCGTCCTAAACAGCCTAAATTCTGCCCTCCAGAAGTCCATGTTAGTGGTTTTGCTGGTACTTCTCCTTACTTCACCAAGGATCGAGAACTCTATCATTTCATGGTCGCTAAGCCCGAGATGGCCTCCAACCACCACATCTCCCACCAGACCTTCTCTGTTTGTGAACAGCAGGTCAAGCGAGGCACCTCCCCTGGTAGGCTCGCTTACCAGCTGTGTCAGGAAGTTATCTTCCACACACTCCAAGAATCTCCTAGACTGTTTCCTTTCTGCTGTGTTGTATTTCCAGCAGATGTCTGGCAAGTTGAAGTCTCCCACAAGAACCAGGGGGGAGCGATTGTGAGACTTCTCCCAGCTGCTTGTAGAATGCTTCATCTGCTTCTTCCTTCTGGGAGGGTGGCCTGTAACACACTCCCAGCAGGATATCAGCCTTGTTAGCCCTTCCCCTCATTCTTACCCGTAAGCATTCAAACTTATCATCACAATCCTCAATTTCTGTACAATCAAAACACTCCCTAACATATAGAGTCACCCCACCTCCTCTCCTTCCTTGTCTATCCCTTCTGAAGAGCTTATAACCATCCATTGCAGTACTCCAGCTATGAGACTCGTCTCACCGTGTTTCTTTGATGGTGACTAAGTCATAGCTGTTCTGCTGCACAATGGCCTCCAGCTCCTCTTGTTTGTTGCCCATGCTGCATACATTAGGGTAGATGCACTTGAGTTGAATGGTGGATTTCACTCCTAACCTCAGTGTGCCACCCCTAGGCTCGTCTGTAGTGGGCCTAGTTTGTCCCCCTTCCCTTCCCCCTTGTTGTACCATCCTCAATCAGTCAAAGGTGCAGCCATTGTTGTACAAAGCTCAGAATACAGTGTAGATACTACTCCAGAGAAATAAAATCCAAGGAGATGAATTCTGCTCCTTTTAGTCATGATTAGAGGAATTTCTTCCCCACACTGTTTGAGGACTTAGCTGCCACTTCACCTGAGTAAATATGGCAAAATTGTGTTTGTACAGTGGTGCTGGCAGTGATATGCAATATTATATTCTCTAAAGGACATTTTCAGATGGCAAAGATGAATTTCCTGCATGAATAACATAAGCTAACCCCTTTTGTTGGCACAAGTTCATGTGCATGATGGTTTTTGAGGCCTTGTTAGAGATCCTTTTTTTCCACATTTGTGACTATTGTAAACCTGCAGTTAGAGCAGTATCACTGGTACAAGTGATAAATGTCCTTGAAGAGATCCCTTTCTCTAGGGATGAAAAGATTAAAAGGATTTCAAGGGGAAAGATAAAGTAACAGTGATTTAATCTTTGACTAATGTGTGCAAACATCAGAATTATAATTTCAGCCACCTTATTAAGAAATATATCACAATAATTAATTAACAGAATATGAAACAGCCATCTTTTCATGCAAGGAGGTGCTGTGAAAACAAACACGAGAAAGACTCTGAATGTTTCTGGCACACTTCTGGTAACGTCCTAATACAGGTTTAGTATTTAAGACAATTCCCACACTACAATTTATGTCATTCTTAAGTGCAAACAGTGACTGTTGAAGGGGACCTCTAGTGCCATCAGCCAGCTGATGAGGCATTCAAAACTCAAATTGAGGCATTGAAACCTCAGTTTGAACTTTTGCCAGCAGATTACTCTCCTGTGTGGTGTTTGGGCTGGATGGCTTTCAGGGAATTGGTTCCTTAACCTTCAGGCAACTTCCATCCCTTTGTTTCCCTCTGTTTATTCCCTCTGGATAAAAAAATCAGTCACTATGTTTAAAACATTTGGTATTAGATATCTGTTGTTCTAGGATCCTAGTATTTCAGATGAGAGTTTATATATACAAACCTTACATGACTTTTCTTGCTGTTTGAACCCCAAAACTTTCAGTGATGCCAGCAGCTTTCTGTCCTTAGCACTACAACTGAGAGAAAGTGCATCCTTTACCCACAACCTCTACTGGCATGCAAGTGTTAAGGCAGCTCCACAATCCTCTGTGCTGTTGCTTGATATTGCAGAGGCTGTGTTGGCGGGCCAGCGTAAGGAGGCAGTGCTCCCCTAATGCCTATCATTTACAAACATGCTGTGTCTTTCCCTTATCAGGACAGCTCTTTGAAAGTAAGATTAGAAATATTTGTTTCCACCGGTGAGTAGAGGTACCTCCATCCTCCATCTGAACAGCAGACAGAAAATTCAGAGAGAGACATATTTCCTACCGGTTGACCATAGGCAGCTGTAGTGACAATGTGCTAACTTAAGGTTCTTTCAGTTTGTTGCGTCCTCTGGACCCTGCTTAAATCATCATCTCATGTAATACGGAAAATACCTAGCTCAGCCTTCTGGATTTCATTTCAGGAGTAGGGATGTGTGCTCCTACTGAGGCTAGGTTTTGAGGCCTTCAGCCATTAGGTTTTCTCAAAGTCTGGGGAAGGTCCTCTAGCAGAGGTACAGTCTATACTGACAGCTTTCTGTCATGGCAGCTTTACAGAGCCTGCAAAACACTGTACCAGAAGCTCCTAAAGCTTGCTCTTATGGCTCTAGTTGCCTCTCTGCTTGAGGCTTTGCTGGTATATTTTTCTGTCTCCACGGTATTATTTTGTTACTTTCCAGCCAGCAAAATACGCCAGCAAAACTTTGAAGCCTAGACCATACATTAACTTGAGGTCCTTTGATATCAGAAATATTATAGGATCAACTATTCTTTAAAAGTTCTTCCTTTTGCTTATTCAGTCACCAAGGTCAAATCCACAGCAAGTTGTATTCTAACTGAACAAACCATCAGGGAACTTACTTTTTGATTTTGTTGTTTTACAAATCATCAGAGAAGCCTTGAAGACTAAAGAGCTTTCCAAAGCTAGAGAAACATGCTTGTAGCAGCTAGTGGTAAAATACTATGGAAAAATTATTAATATACTGTATAACTTGATGCCAATTACTCACTTTTGGTTACCAAAACATTCTATTTAGTAAGTAAATAATTTGACTAAAATATTAAGGCAAATCCTGGTCAAAATACGATACAAAGTCCTGACCCTGGGCAGAAAAGGTCTTGACTTCACTGAGAATAAAATCAATCTCTTAGTTCAGTAAAGTTTCAGAAAAAAAGTATTCTTCTAAAGTTTCAGAAAAAAAAGTATTCTTCTAAATGTTTAGTTAAAAGTGAACTTTTATAAGTAAAATGGTTATTATACAGTACCAGCAAATACATATGTCTTAATATTCCTTCTGCTGGTCCATCTTATTCTTATCTAGAATCTTATTCTGTGTATTTGTAAAAATGGGCAAAAATAAGATGTGATAGAATTCGCTTAGTTTGGCCTTAGTAACAAGGTAAGAAGTGTTTCGTAAATTCTGCAGAGTAAGGAAGAGACAGAGAGGGCATGCAGTGTGGCTTTTATTTCAGAGTAGTAGCTCCTGGTATGGTTCTGAAGATTATGATAAATGCTTATTTATTTTAAATTGGCTGATTAACCTTTTCCACCCTTTGCTGCCTCTTAGTGATTAAGTTGGTATGTATGAGCATGCCCATGACTATTGTATTTCCATGACTAACTGATGCTCCTCTTGGTTAGTGTGACTTCATAGAGGAAAGGGAATACGCTTATGATCTCTGTTCATCCTACCTCCAACAAAGACGTCTTCAATATGAATTTACCAAATTAAATATGGTAGATATATATGACTCATATGGAAAGACCAAGGCAGATTTATTTTTTTTAATATATAAATGACTTGATTGCATTTTGAGTTACCACCATCTTTCTTAAGAATTCTTTCTGTTTGTTTCCTGAGATGGTTCATAGACAACTGCCTACATCCTCCTTTCCTGAAATGGCCTATGTGCAAATGTCAATTTTTAGCCAGCATAAAAGTTGCACTTTTAATTACACAAACTACCTATTGTCTTAGAGGTTTTCTTCTGCTCATCCATGGAGCAGAACTGATTTTACCCCAATGATTACACCCCAATGTTACCTAAGCTTATAGTAACTGACTTTTTATCCAGAGAAAATAAGCTAACATACACACGCTCTGTTCTACTCCCTGTTTCTAATGGCATTGCATGAAGAGGGATAGATTCTGCATGACAAAGATGGACAGACCAGTATTCTGTAACTGAGTTCAGCTGCTGAGGGTGACTTCAAAGAATTGCAGTTAAATTCAGTGAAGTCCACTAAAATATGACTTTCAGGAGGACGTGAGCAATTGTTTTTTGAAATGCCAACTAAAACACCAAAACTTTCTAGTGCTATTATGACATTCTTTCTAATTAAAGCTTAGGGTACATTGGGGTATAATCTTCATTATGTACGAATGGCACAATGTGATAGCCACACTGGTAACCATTGAACTAGAAAGCTGCTTTGTTTGAAACAGTAGGAACCTCAACAAAGTATACAACTTCTCTTCAAAGCATTGAAGGATTGTGCATCTGTTGCACACCATTGCTCTGTTGTCCTACCTTTCCTTTTATAAAGAATTGCAGTACTCTGACTCACAGAACAAAGTAACAGCTTTGAATTGTAACAGCAGGTTTTGACAATGCAAATAACATAACCTTTACTTATTAGAAAATCTGGTAATATCCTAGAATAATGAACAGGACAGGAAAGTACTTCTGCACATTTGTCTTTATTTTTCTTTATCCACTATGCTGTAATGGATGACTTGCTGCAGCCATGATTTGAGAGGAAGATAATACCTTTTTGAAGAGCAACTTCTCTGGGCAGAGGAAACAGTCAAGGCTTTGGGCATGCAGATCCTTGAACACAACAATTTCTAAGCAATAGTAGAGGCTTAGAACAATTAGTCTGAATGTAACTTGTTTTAAGCAGACAATTTGAAAGAAACAGTGGTTGGTGGCATTTGAGCAGTGGGAGATGTTAGTGTGGAGAGAGGTGGTCTTATCTCCAACGAGACCAAAAAGACGTTCAGATAATTACCAGCCACTGATCACCAAGAGGATGACTGGAGGTGTTGGACCATACCCTGTGTCAGTATATGCCTTACAGAACCTGGTAGAACTTTATCCTGAAGACTGACTGTCCACTGGAATTGGGTCTCCACTGAGGACAAGAATGAGTGAGAAGTCATAGTTGTAACAGTCGTTTTGTGAAAATTATTCTTTAATCAGTAAACATTCATTGTAAAATCAAAAGATACTGGGTTTACAGCACCAGTGTTAGCTCCATTGCTAATATCTTCCCTATGCTACAGACATTGACAGTTTCTCCCAAATAATTTGGATTATATTATCAAAGACTTATTTTGCTGCTTTCATTGAAGACTTGAAGAAGGGCCTATGCATCTAGAAGACAGATTTTTTTTTTCCAAATTCTCATTTATTTTTATTTTAAAAAACCCACTTCTTCCTATGAGTCTTGCCTTATTAGAAGAGTTCTTATGTCCACAGAGGATTTTGTCTAAAGCCCAGTGAAGTCAAAGGACAGTATTTTAAATCAAAGCAATGGCTGAGACCTGGATCAAGCTTGCAGTGAGCTAAATTAAATCCAGTATTTCTGCAAAAAAAAAAAATTGTACTTGCTTGCTAGATTCCTATCAGGAGACAAGCTGAATTTGCCTTTGTAATCTGTTTTACCATCTTAGATATTTCCATTTATCGTTGTGTGTTTAAACTTCCTGCAGTTATACTAATTTTTGCCAATAACAGTGTAATTTATTTGCTTTCTTTTGCTATTTTCATATGCCTCTCCTGACTCTAAGCTATTTCATAGTTTAAGATTCATAGCTAAAGTTAAAAAGCTGCTTTTATGCACTTATTCAATTATCTTGATACTGGAGTGCCTATTAAACCAAAAAACCTAATACTGCAGACCTTGAGACTGCATCTTGACTATCCTTGTGCCTACATTTTCACTAGCTAAGATCCTATGCTTCTCCCAAATACACTTTAAAAAATATAGTCTATAATATTCAGGTGCATGAACTGAATTTGATAGAACTGAGTTCTTACTAGAATAAGCAGGAGTTTGTACTATAACTTTCTATGCGCTTTTAAAAACCTCCAAAACTTCCTCAAACCTAACGACTAATCCATGTTCTTAAGAATAGTTATTGTTTTATGATGAGAAAATTATATACATGGAAGAGCCAAAATGAATTTTTTTTGTGTTTGTTGCGAAGCTCTTCTTGTCAAGATACGATTCTGCTTAGTGCGGGCTAAAGCTCTGGCTGGTTTATTTTTCTGTTGCTGTGAAAAAAAGCCATCAGTTGAGAACATATTCATGTGTGAAAAGGGAAGATCATGCAATTTAAGTCACCAAACATAGCATTTTAGAGAGCTGGGTTCATTTCTTCTTTCTTCTGTGAGCTATTTTCTGAGTTTGAGCTATCCCTGTTTCAACTCTCCCTCCAGAAAATAGGAATAGTAATATAATTCACAAACCAGCAGGAATGCTAATATCAGATGGTGTGACAATGGTACTATACAAACATAGGAACAAAAGGAGTTTATTTTTTGTGTCATATCAACATTCACAAGAAAAGGATTGTGTATAGTCAAAGTCTAACCCAATGCTATCAATGTTACTTTCAGCAGCAACTGGATGAGAATCTTGATGAAACTGCCTCTTTCAGCAGGTGCACTTTGGTAGAGATGGTTAAAAATAACAGTTTACTACCATGCCCACATTCAAAGTAGCTTGGTATGCTTGCACGACATCAACACAATCAACAACATAGGATTTTTCACAGCTGAAACCCCTCCAGGAAACAGGGTCTTTTTCAGGTAGTAAACTCTCTTTTCTGTGGTTACATTTCTACCTGGCTAGAACCCAAATTCAAACAGCAGATATTTAGATGTAGGTGTCTAACTATGAAGTCAGTACAAAGGCTTCTAGTATAGCCAGAGGAGCTAACTTGCTCATTCCACCTACCCACAAATTGCTGTCAAATGCTATGTATGATACCCTTAGGTTTTCCATGACACCCAGTTGTCAGTCCAGAAGAGTAGAGAATTCCTATGGATCTTGTGTCACACCTGCCCAGTCCTGTATGGCTGTTTAGGATACCCCTGAACATCTCAGTGGGCGCTTGATATTTATGTTCAGGACACTGAATCAAGTCCCCAGTCAAGACAGTCAACATTTGAGACCTCTTCAGCTCTGTCT
The DNA here is from genome assembly GCA_011057875.1 of Pterocles orientalis. Classification (NCBI taxonomy): domain Eukaryota; kingdom Metazoa; phylum Chordata; class Aves; order Pterocliformes; family Pteroclidae; genus Pterocles; species Pterocles orientalis. The sequence goes on along the minus strand of WKFP01015302.1, from coordinate 2,081,308 downwards.
GAAGCAAACTTTTAGATCTGGTCAGCTGAGTCTCTTTCTAGACTTACTGACAGTAATGAGCGCTTAGACACCTATCTTGCCTGCCGATGCTTGTGTTTAGGCATCTAAATACAGGCAGGTACCTACAACCTGGATCTGAATCAACCTCTGTCTTCACTATTCTTGATTACAATATGGCGTGACCTAAACCGACAAACTACTTAAGTACAAAGAGTGAAAAGATACATCCTGGCAGGAATATTTTGGCATGATCTTTCCCAAAGTCCCCCAGAAGCTGAGACAGCAAATGGTAAGACGGTACCTACTGCAGTCTAAACTCTGGCCAGTAAGAAACAACTGAAATATTAAGATCAGCAGACTGAGTGATAGAACAGGTAAAGCCACCCATACAGGTTATTGTAAAGAATTCTTTCCATATTCAAATCCAATTCTACAGAGGAAAAGCAATTTCTCTAGTTGTATTCAAGCAGAACTAGCAGTGGGACTGCTGTTATGGAATATGCAGGCAGTCTGTCAGTGATCACAAGTGCCTGAGCTTCCATAGCTTCATTAAATGATTTAAGACAGTACGGGTGACGTAGGTAGGAATGCAGAAAGTTAGTTGCTATTATTTTAAAGGCAGCATTGGATTGTGATTAAAAGCAAATTTCTACTGAGAACTAAGTGTTACTTCAGTCTTCAAACTTCCCAGATAAATAAATCATAAATCAAGCCTAAAAGAAAATGCATATTCTTGCATTGTAGATAATTACAGTACTGTCAGTCATGCTATGCTCTTTATAATCCTGTGACAATGGCATACTGTAGACACACAGTTCTGTGTCTGCTGTTTAACATACTTCAGACTTGGAAATTTAAATCCTACTGACATCCTTTGAAGATAAAAAGAAACCACTCACAGCACTAGTTTCTAAATCATTCTGGCCTCATATTTCTGACCAAAGGTAGATAGAGTTAAAAAGAAAACACTAAGCTACTGTCAGAAAATGCATGTCATAGGTATAAGATGTTTTGAAAACTATGGCAAAAACAGACTTGGATGGGATGTATTTTGGCAGGAAGGCCTTTGGGTTTACATTTTACATCTTTAAGATGCTCAATCATATTGAACAAAGTTGTGCTTAACAGAGAGTGATTCTCTTTCATTTCAGTTAAAATATGAATTAATTTCTGAGGTTCCTCTGTTCTTCAATAGACATAAGTGACAGCCTGTGCAGTTTTGTGATTTTTGTCCTTGTCATGACAGTGTCAAGATAATTATTTTTTGAAAGGTTGGAAAGAATGCAAAAAGCAAATAATGGTAATTTCTTCTAGTAACTATTTTTTCTGAGTGAATTGTTCTTTTTTATATCATAAAACCCACTTATTAATTTGAAATAAAGAAAGAGAAGGAAGAATATTTTGCCAAGTAGGGACTAAAACTTACTATTTGGAAAACAGATCACTGAGAACGATGCATTTCTTTCCAAGTTTCTATTATATAATTTTTATGTGTGTGCTTTAAAATAGATAACCTCAAACACCAGCCATATCTTGTGTCAGGAATTCTTATGGCACCAGTTATTTTTGAGAATTACTTTGGGATCTTTTATGTGGATATAGGAACATTTCAGTGTCTGGGGAAATTCAAACCACAATGGAACTAAGAATGAAAAGATTAAGAAAAATAAAAAAGAAAGCGTTAATCTATTAGTTTGATTCCTGGAGGTAGGAAATAAGTAAATTATCTCTCTATAAAGAAGGATAGAGCAGATCTATCTGTATATTAGGGTAAATACTCTGAGCAAAAAATTCTTACAAATAAAAGGGGCAACCTTCTTCTGATTTAGAATGACCTAATTCCACAGAACTCAACTGAACTTCCATAAGGACAGTCACGTGCTTGTTAGAAGGTTATAGTCCTTGCATAGCCCAGACTTACTGATTCAGACTGTTGCAAATGCCATCGTGTGAGAGTAATTCAAAGAAGCTTTGCTGAGTTCAATGAGATTCATGAGAATTCAGAGCAATTTTAAAACATGACAGATACAGACGATCAGACACTATCAATTCAACACACACTTCCTTGGGTATTATTACGTGCGAGCAGCATACTCTCCTTTTTTCATTTTTTGTTCAGGAATGCTGTGGATTTCAAGGAGGGTCAAGGTGGTGAATTTCACCTCAGGAGACTGACACATTGTGGGAGCTGTGAAGTTAGTATTGGAGTCGAGGCTGCTCAGCACAAGCATTTTAAAAACTCCGTTCAGTGATGGGCAATGGAGAAGATTATGACAGCTGTCGGAATAGCAGAGTTAGCAACAGTATTATCTATGCAGAATGTTTGGTAATTAGCCCAAACCTAGGGCCAGGCACTTGGGATGCTCCAGTGGGGAAGGTTACATGGAGGAGATGAGGAGTCATCCAGAGGAAATTGTGGCAGGGATACTCATGAAAAAGACTGGAGCATCAGTGTCTGATATCTGGAATGGGATATGTGTCCAAAAATAGTCTTCTACTCTGTAGAGAAGTATATCTAGGCCAGTTGTCCAGGTTTCCTTTACACATAATGGAGACAAAAGGGTAGTTCTACAGCAGAAGGATGTCCATGTAAATTAGATAGCCAGCTCTCTCAAGTGCCTGTTTCTCTGCATTGGATTAAAAGGTAACCTAGACAACAAGCTCAGATTACAGAGCTTTCAACTGAAGACTCATAAAGTTAGATGTGGTGAATTTTTACTTAGCATCTGCTGAAGCTGTGCTGGTATTTCAAAGAGACTTCAATTGATATTCAGGGTTTGTTGTGGTCATAGCAAAGGAAGCGGTGGAAATACTAGGTATCTGTCTCTCTATGTTAGGCAATAAATGCAGAACAGCCCAGATTTTATGAAAATTAGTGAAATGTTTGGAAAGGCAGTGTCCCCGGCCAGCTGATGAACACTCTGTATCTATAATGTTGTCCCTTGTGTCCTCTGGCATGCTGAGCAGTCTAAGATCTGGTACAAGGTAATGTAACCCTCTTGAGTTAAGAAGCTGCACGTTATTACACCTGATCCGAATTTGAGCCTCCATACCGGACTCTTTTCTTTTAGTTGTTGCAGGTTGAAAGGGATGAGCAATCACATGCAGCCACTGTTCCTATGGTAACTATCTCCTCAACATCCATGAGCACAGCACATTTTCTTCTCATTTAGCCTTCTCATTTGGAAGAAAATACCTGTTGTTGCTGGTGTGGTGCTATAGAAATGGACCATAAATGTCCAGTGAAATTCTTTAATATTCAATACAACCTTATGCTCTGCTTTGTAGCTTTTTTTCTGAAACAGAGATTGCCCATTTTTTTGGTCTATGGCTACGCTGAAACTAAGGAATGTGCATCTTTCTACCTGGCTGTTTGTGCTCTATATACAGTGATCCCACAGAATAAGTACAGTATTTACTTTTATCTGTGCTCTCTCTCACATGAGAAACTTTCACATCTCTTTTAATCAAACTCAGATCACTAATCATTCCATGCAATACTCACTGCCCTTCCAGTGGGAAAATTCGTCAACTCCACACTCTGCAGTTACTGATAACAGTCCTTGTCGGGTTGAACTAGAAAAATTAGCAAATTTTGTACTTGTTTTGGCTGCATCACTGCTGCAGCATCTCTCTAATCCTTGCAGAGTTTCTCTGACTGCAGAAACTCATTGCTTCAGATCCACTGAGCAACATATATTAACTCCCATGTCTCAGCATAGAACTACATTTGGGAACTATTGTTTTAACAGCTTCTTTCTAGAACACTAGAAATTTTATAGAGTACTGATAAATAGTCTAAAGTTTGTTTAGAAACTTATTTATTCTATACGTTCATAAGGTGTTTGGGTTATCATTTCTCTTTCTTTGGATCACAAATCATTCCTGAATAAATCAAAATCTCTACAAATTTATTAGATAGTCACAGGGTTCACAAAAGTTCTTGTAGCACAATATTGCTTTGTAAATCCCAAATTAACGACAGAGATAACAAATGGCAAATAAAGTGGGTTCAATATTAGAGTGTGCTATCTAGAAAGGCCTGTATGATTGGAATTGCTTTCCTGAAAAAGCTTGAAAAAATATGCGTAGTATTTAAATATAGAAAATAATTACCACTTCTTTCACTAACATCTGTGATAGTGCAGCTACACTTCTGCAGACTACACAGATTACCAAATTACATTAAAATCAATCAATACATACTGAGCAGTCTAGATTTCACAGTGTAAAATTTCATGGACTTTGCTCTTTAGAGCTGACAGTTCACAGTAGACCTTTAAAAGCATCCTCACAGGGGTTACGTTTTCCCAGCACTGCCAGATTGCAGGCCCTGTGATCCCAATGAAGACATATTGACTGCAGGGGAAAGATTTTAGGTACCTTAATCCCGCCTTCTGGGCTCCTACTGCACTTTTGATACTTTGTCCATCTCCAGCTCCATGTAGCATCACAGCTTCCCATTAGCTCCTCCAGAGAAGCAGGGCTGTGCTTCAGCAGAAAACAGCAACAACATCTCATTCTTCTCCCTCCAGGGCAACCCAAGACTGGCCGAGACCAATGAGCTTACCCAACATGAACAGTTATTCTTCTCTACTCATTTTTCTGACAAGCACAGGATGTGGCAGGGACTCTTGTGTATGGGATACAAAATATGATTTGCACTTTTTTTTTATTTTAAAAAAGTACAAGTGGTGGAGAGTATGCCCTTTGCTATATGGGCAAAAAGTTGTTCACACATCCTTAATGAGTATTTATCCAAATACTGTACTTGTACATGCCTGTGAATCAAATGCCTGCCTTGGACAAAGAGAAAGAGATGATGACTTGTAACAAAGCAATACCTCTCATTAGACTAGCTAGGATAGCTGGAAAAAAGACAGCCAAGCTTTGGGCACAAAAGTCAGGTTTAAGGTTTTTGGGAGAAAGATAAATGCCTGTATTTGTATTTATTTTAACTCTCATTTGTGTGATGCATTATTTCACCTTCTCTTTGCTTTATATCTAGTCAGTAAATCTTATGTTTATGAGGGCATAAGCACCATGAACTACTTTGACACTCTCCGTTTCCTTCATCTGCAGCAGTAGCATTATCTAAAATAAACGGGCTGTCTAGCTAAGGAAGGAGACACAACGAGTGTTTTTGCAAGCCTGCCCATGTTTCTGTGAAGCTACCCCAAGGCGTGAAAGCAGGAGGGGAAAGGGAGGGCCTGTGACTGACGTTGCTGGAACAGCCAGTGTCCAGCAAGATCCATCTGTGTAAATGTGACAAACGTAAAAGAGATATGAAGAGAAGGCTAAACTGTGTTTGTGCCAACAGAGAAAAAAATAGTTGTCTGGCGCAACTTGTGTTGAGCCTGTGGGTTATAGCTTTCATGCTGAAGAAGCATGTGCATTCTCACATGCTTTCTGTATTCATTTGAGATACAGGGTGACTGCACTTAAAAACAAGTACGCAATGTACTCTGCATGTTGTCCTTTCCACATGACAAATGTTCGTGTTCTCCTCAAAGGACCTAGTTCTAGTCTGTAATCACAGATTCTTCCATAACATTAAAGTCTTGATTAATATGTGTACTATAAGATTTCCATTAATTCTGAATTTGGAAATTCAGTCATCCTCTGGCATAATCCTTCATTCTTACCAAATTTATATTTTCAGATCCTCCAAGTAGTGTATTACTATGACTATTTATCTACCCGCATTCTTGGGAGGAAGGGCAACAGTAACATCCCCTGCTAGAAAAAAGGGAAACTGAGGCACAGACCATAGGTTAGATGTCCCTGCATTGTGTCTTTTGACTTCATGCTCAGGCAGCTCTCCCTTCCTGTTATTAAGATCAACTCCTCCCTGATAAAGGGCTGACACCCTGTTGTCTTACCTCTGGAACCCCATAATTTTGCACGAATAAGTACATGGAGGCTTACTTAAATCTTGAGCTGTTTTCCAGCTAATTTCCCCCATATGAGCTTCAGGAACAGGTACTGGATCTCTTATATTCTCATCAGCACAGACAGCAGACGAGGACAGGTCAACCTCTATTCTTGGGCTCACAGAAACTTTATGAAAAATCCTGTGTTCTTACCTCTTCTGTTTTCTCCCATTAGCACTATTCTTTCTCATACAAGTACAAAACGTAATACCTTTTTGGGCTTCCTTTGATAATTTTATTATTGCCCTTCTTAGTAAGAACTCATTTTTAGCTGTTTTCTTCAAACTAAGCAAGTGCAAGAACCTCACTTCTAACCTGGACATGGTGGAGCTCATCTCAAACAATAGAAAACACATTATATAAAATGCCTTCCTAGATTTCTTGCAGAAACCTCAGTGCAGGTCAGCACTTTTCAGCAGTTGCTACTGCAGCAAAAAGAAAAGAGTAGGCAAAGGAAAAGCAGTTTTGCCTCAGTGATGCACTTTGGCAACCTGCTTCCTTGCTCTTCTTGCTGCTCATCGCATCACTCTCCTCAGCCAGCATTTAGGTTCCACTTAATGAATGTACTGTGGGCTAGTAAATAGCTGGTTTTTTTCTACTGAAATGATCTAAATTTAAAATATTCCAAATTCTTCCACTGTATTCTAAAAACTGAATGACAAGTGAGACAAGTAAAATGAATATTTAACTTGCTTCCCTTCCTGTGCTGCTGTCCAGGTGCAAAGACCCTTTAGGATACATAGACATGCAACAGTCTGAGACACTGTAACAGACAAGTAAGTCCTTGCATGCACATTGTTCTCTTGCAAGAGAGAATGCTCTTTGGTGCTGAATGTTACTTGCTTTTTACTTTTTTTAGCAGCCCGATTTTCACATCTGGAAAGAGCAGATGTTTTGGCCAAGCATAGCTAACACAGTAACTGTTTAAGTAATTTCCATCTGGAAGTTACCCTTTTAGTACTAGGGCTACATCAGCTAACATATTTAATTGGAAGGTCAAGTCCTTTGGCTGATCTGTTTGTTTTGGATTTACTCACTGATGATAATTTGTATGAGAAGAGAAAATTTCAAAGGGAAAGCATTGAGATTTGCCATCATCCATCAAACAGCTAGATAAATATTTGCTGAATATGGATATTTGAGATGCAAAACTAATATTAATATGGCAGCAAGGTGGAATGTAATGACAATACAAAAACTCTAATACTAGATAAAATATAAACCACACAACAATACAGGAAAGTGAAAAAGGCAAGAACAAGCATAACTGTAGAAACCACAGCTCTTCTTTATCTTCTTTAGCTTGTGTTTCTTTGACCTCCTCTACTCCACCAGTGAACCTGTGCTTGGCTTTCTTCCGCATGATCCAGTGCCTTTGCCAAGTCTGCCTTTATTCATTGTAGTTCTGTACAAATTCTGACACAAATTGTACCAGAGTAATACATTCATTCTTAAGACTTCCTCATTCCTCCTCTGTAGTTACAGTAGCTACAGAAAACAACAGAAGGCTGGTAACTGTGTAAACACTAACAGAGCAAACCATTAATGCTGTAAATGAATGTTACAAGGATCAGAAATACCTCACTAAGCAACTCATTACAGTATGTATGAGTGGGTTTGAATGCAGTTTCTCGTCTCCTGTTAGCCTTTTTACATCTTATTTACAACAAGCTCTGCAACCTCGCCTCCTGGGACAGGGAACATATCTTTCCCTGTGTTGGTAACGGCATGTTGGTACTGTGCCCTGTTTTACTCCTCCCTTTCTAATGGTAGGTAGGGGTGGAAAGATATTTCCTGTACTAACTATGCCAGTGCTAACTTGAATTTGAATTGGTTGTAGTTTGTTATTACCAAATAAATATCAAAACTAAAGGCTAACCTCAAACAAGTGAAGCATCTGGATTCCACTGGCGCACAGACGCACTGTGGTTCTGGGAAAACCGCAAATCAAATCTCCTTTAGGTTACTGGAGGACAAGGTATACTGTTCCCTGGACAAATTAGCTCTGCTGAGCCCTGCAGCTACAGTGCTGCTGCTATCTCTACACTATACTGCAAACAAGTAGAGACTTACATTAAGACCAAAAGGGGTTATCTCAGATCTCCCAAAAAACAGAAACCATAGAATTGTAGAGCAATTTAGCTTGTAAGCCTGCAAGAGACCTCAGGAGGCCATCTTGTGCAAGGTTGCACAGGGCCTCATGAATTAATTTCCATTTCAGCGGAAATAAATTAACTTAAAAAATTCCAGGAGCTGAGTATCCACTACAATTCATATTGAACACCTTCTGTAACAAATTGCCACTACTCTTTTTAAAAAAGGCTCATTTTTAGCCTGCATTTGACCAGTTTTAGCATCCTCTCTTTAAGTTCTGATTTCTCATTTAGATATTGGTGGGCAGTTGCTGTCATCATATAACTTTTTTGATAAAACCAACTAGACTGAGCTCCATGAATCTGTCACTGTATTATGTGTTCCATGAATTGCTTTTATAACCCTGCTCTGAGCTTTCTCTAATTTATCAACACATAGATAACAACAACAACTGTCCAGTCCTGGGCAACACAGCTGGACAGAATATTCCTAGTCACACCACCAAATACAAAGCTAATGTATACATTTGCTATGTAGAGCCAATATTACCCTTTTTATTTATCCAAGGATTATAATAGCACTTTTGGAAATGGCATCTTAATAGTGGCTCATATCCAAGTTAGCTGTCTGCCATGAATCCTAATTTACCCTTCCCCATCCACATCCTGCAAGAGTATTTCTAGGTATAGGACTGCACATCTAGGTATATTGATCCTGTGATTCCATGAATTTGCTTGTGACTTTCTTATCAAATGATTTAATCACCCTAAATAGCCCTCTTCACTAATTACATTACTTACACAGTCATTGCGTCAACTGCAAAATTGGTCAGCAGAGATTTGATGTTTTATTCCAGACCATTTATAAAATGTGATCGTTATCTCAGAATCAGGAAGAATTATCTCAGAACCAGGAAGAAGGCTCTCAGGTTTCACTAAAGAAAACACCAGGTCATTGATGATTCTTTATTTGTATTTGTATTTTAAGAACTATTCTGTTTGCTATTATTTTATTTAATACGTACAATACTGATATTTTAATTTTACTCCTTCCTTTGTCAAAATGCCAAAAGGTACCAAATGAATTGTTTTACAAAAGTTGAACCGTATTGCTCTCATGTTAATTTGGTGCCCAGGTGTAAATGAGAGGCCACATATACGAGAGAATCATCTCACCACATACTACCAGTATATGCAGAGTGAACTTTCATTGAAAAACCTCTGATTATAAGAGATTTCTGTCCCTGGGAGTTTTGCAGTTGCTCAGGCTAGGAGTCTTTGTAATGATATGTAAGATTATTCTCCAGCTATGAAATTCCAGATGTACTGCTCTCTTGCACAAATATTAAAAGCTGGCCACAGCTGAACTGCACTGTGGCATTTCACTGCTTATAAAGAAGAAGAGAAGATTTATTTCTTTTTTGTTGTTGTTGTTTGCTTGATGTTTTCCTTAAAAGTTTATCTTAAATGAAGGAAGGGAAATATTTATAACTGCAACGGAACAATGGCCTGGAACTAAGGAAGGGAAAGTTTAGGTTAGGTTGTATCAAGAAGTTCTTAACTTGAATAGCCTTGGACTCTGAAAATTGTTTGAGACAGCATCATAGAAGATTTTCATAAGCTGTGCAGGTGAGACAATCTGGAGAACCGCCCTACAAAGAACACAATCTGGTAAAAGTTGAATACTAGGCAATCACCAACTTTTTATATAACGCTTCTTTCTCTAGCACTTTAGTAGTGACACAAAGGGGTATCTAAAATTGAACAAAATTTAAGAACCTAATGTAGAATAGTAGAATCATAGAGTGGTTTGTATTGGAAGGGACCTTAAAGATCATCTAGTTCCACCCTTCCTGCCATGGGCAGGGACACCTCCTACGAGACCAGGTTACTCAAAGCCTCATCCAGCCTGGTCTTGAACACCTCCAGGGATGGGGCATCCATAGCTTCCCTGGGCAACCTCTCCCAGTGTCTCACCACCCTCACAGTAAAAAACTCCCTTGTAATATCTCACTTAAATCTACACACTTTCAGCTTAAAACCATTACCCCTCATCATACATATATAAGAAGAGATTTCCACCACATCTATAGAGAATGCCATTTTATAGAGAATGATAGCTCAGTGGAAAAATCCAAGTCTAGTTTTGTATTAGTTATGTTTATAGCCAAACAGGCGTGTTCAGGTGCTGAGTTCTTTAAAGTCTGACCTGTACAGTAGAGATTGTTCTAGGGAAATAGTTGCCTTTTGAATTGCCAGCACACCAAAGATCAAGCAAAAGGATAGGGGAAGCAAGGTGAGACATTCTGTGATTTCTTGAAAGAGACATGAGGCTGTACCTCTTCTCACTTTATCCTTACCCATTTCCTGCTAAACACAATGTATCTAAGTAAGGAAATATTCACTTTGGTACTGAATACTATTAACCTCTTCAAAGAAATAAGTGGTGTTTATTTAACAAACTAAGCAAGCTTCTTAGTTAAACTATAATTTAAACATGGTCTGTGGCGTGAAACTCAACTTTCCTTGTTATACCGTAGAAAGTAAACCAGGAGCTGGACGACACTTGTTCTGAAGCAAGTCCATTTTATATAGAGAAAATGCTGCAGATTTACAGTAGCAGGAGAGTGTTCAGTCTGGTCTACCTAATGATACCTGGAGTTACCAGTTTCCATGTTATGAGCACTTATTTCTTCTTTCTTGCCACATTCATACTTAACATTTGCAGTCCTCTGCCAGATAAACTTATGACTGAACTGAAGGGAAAAAAAAAACTGTAGATGAGATAACTTTTTGGTATTAGTTACTTGCCTGGTTTTATAGGAGTTACAGTAATATTTGGCCTGCTATGTGCATGATTCACTATTAGCAGCGCCAAAAGTACTAATTCCCCGAAGCCGCACTCTCTTCTGTGACTGTGGCATATCATAGAATCATTAAGGTTGGAAAAGACCTCAAGGACCATCAAGTCCAACCATCAACCTGCACCACCTAACTCACTAAACGATGTCCCTAAGCACCACATCTACACGTCTCTTGAACACCTCCAGGGATGGTGACTCCACCACTTCCCTGGGCAGCCTGTTCCAATGCCTGATCACTCTTTCACTGAAGACATTTTTTCTAATATCCAGCCTAGACCTCCCCTGGCACAACTTGAGGCTCTTTCGTCTTGTCCTGTCACTTGTTACTTTAGAGAAGAGGCCAGCACCCACCTCACTACACCCTCCTTTCAGGTAGTTGTAGAGAGTGATAAGGTCTCCTCTCAGCCTCCTCTTCTCCAGACTAAACAACCCCAGCTCCCTCAGCCGCTCCTCGTAAGACCTGTGCTCCAGACCCTTCACCAGCTTCGTTGCCCTTCTCTGGACCTGCTCCAGCACCTC